>JAUCMR010000028.1:1864872-1879686 GCA_032357425.1 Enteromius argenteus
GCAATGAGCCGTATGTTTTTGAGTTTGTTGTGTTCAGAATGACCTGAAAGTTGATAGTGTGAAAAGTTGTTTTACTGTATTCCAGCTTTTATAGGATCAAACTACTGGACTTTCAACACACACCGAATGCAGAATCATGCATCTTGTTGCTATAAGAGACACATGATAAATGGAAAAAATATATGTTATATAAAATATGTGTTATAAAATAATCCTCTTGACTGCAAATCTTGGCATAAGTCAGGTATGTTCCAGTTTTAATTGTCGTGTTTTAGCACATTGTTAGAGCATCCACAACAGGAGCCACAAATTCTGACTATTTGTGTAGCTGCTATGGTGCAGTTGTAATATTATGTGTTGTATATATCTGAATAATCTCATACATGGAGCATCAAGTTGAATGAATTAATCATCTACCATAGTTAGATGTTTACAGACGTTCATTCATTCTTCAGCCTTAGCTTACAGAATTCAAATAGCGTATTATTTGAAAAAACACACACACAAAAAACATTCAGTCTAGTTCTTCTATTTGTTCTAGATTATAGGCATTATTGATAATCAGGCAACGCTGTTCTTACATTGTCATACTTTTGTGAACAATTTAGTAAGCATGGGTTAGCTGTACTGAAAATCCCAATTTGGCATATTCTGTCAAAAATAACTGACATTTAAATAATTGCTTGTAAATCTCTCATTATGTGTGTCTCCAGTTCTTCAGCATTTTTATCAATTTATCAATTACCACATATTTAGTCATTCTTTTTGGAGCTGATTGATCGTATGCTTTATTGATCTAAGCTCATGCGCTTCAGTTTTTGAAAAAAAATACATATTTGAGGTATGTAAGCTCAGATCAATGAGGCCCACGATCAATCAGCTCCGAAAATAAAAAAATACAAAACCTCCACTGATTAAAAGAAAACTTGTATTTTCAGGAAAAATAAATCCTCTCCAGGTCAAAAGGACTGGCACACCAGAATTAATTATCTCACGCACGTGGAATAAAACCAAACAACTTGTATGTGTGTGTGTGTGTGGAGCTGCCTGACTCCAACACAGAGAGCAGATGAGAGGACAGGTCTAGTTGGGGATTGTTGGGCTAATCTGAACTGGCCTTTTTATAATATACATGAAATTAACGTTACATTTTTCACAACACTCTCCCATGAATCAGGAGAGATACCAGGTGACCACACACAGCTGGAGTTTCATAGCATTGAGACGGGGATCGTTACAGAGAAACGCTACCTGCCCATCACTCCCTCTAACTTCATTGGGCATCTCCAGAGCCTGACGGTTAATGGCAAGCCGTACATCGACCTCTGCATAAACGGAGACATCGACTACTGTGAAGTCAATGCCGTGATCGGGTTCAAGAACATCATCGCAGATCCGGTCACCTTCAGGTCCTGCTCAAGCTATCTGTCTCTGAGCACACTGCAGGCATACTACTCCATGCACCTGTTCTTCCAGTTCAAGACCACCTCATCAGACGGACTCATCCTGTTCAACAGTGGAGACGGAAATGACTTCATCGCTGTAGAGCTGGTCAAGGGGTACGTTATGGAGAGAGAGACAGACATTACACTCAGATGCTGTTGTGATTTATTCAGTCACCACCTTCTTTCCCAATCAAAATATATTATATCCTTGCAAATGGGAAAAAAGCACACTTTGATTCATTTATTTAGTTTGCGCTTAGATAATAAAGACACTGAGACAAAGACACTGAGAAAGCATTGAGCTGAGTATAGAAAAATACAAATATAAAAGTTTGTAATATAGTTGATGGCCTAACCATTACTTAAATTTCTGAAGAATTTGATTATATTTTAAATATTTTAATTCATATTGAGACCTTTATTTTTTCACTGCTCACAACTTGAGGGATTTCTCTAAATTAGATGAAAGATCTTCAGTAAAATTTATTCGAGTAATCAAATCTCTGAGAAAAACAACCAAAATATAAAGAAATCTATATTATTTGTGATTTTTCTTTCCTATGGGAAAACTGTATTTAGCTTGCACTTTTTTGTGGTATATTTCATTTAATGCCATGATATCTTTGTTTAGGTTCCTGCACTACATCTCAGACTTGGGAAACGGTGCTTATCTCATCAAAGGAAACTCAAACAAGCCTCTTAATGACAATCAATGGCACAATGTCATCATCTCCAGAGACACAAATAACCTGCACACTGTCAAAATTGACACCAAAATCACCACCCAGACCACCATGGGAGCTAGAAATCTTGACTTAAAAGGTAAATTACACATTACTACTACACATAGTATTTTAACTTGCTATAATTTTATGGATCAAAAATAATTGGGTAACAATATGGAACACTATTAACTACTAACTTGTTGCTGATCAGTATGCATATTACTAGCATATTGACTTTTATTAGTACTTAAAAAGCACAAATTAATGCCTTATTCTGCATCCAACAACTAACTAACTTAATGTCAGTAAGCAGCATTTTTTTATTAATGTATTTATTTATTCTGGCTCTGTTTGCAGGTGATCTCTATATTGGTGGTGTTCCTGAGGAGATATACAAAGAGTTGCCCAAGTTAGTTCACGCAAAAGAAGGATTTCAAGGCTGTCTGGCATCTGTGGATCTAAATGGTCGTTTGCCAGACCTGATGACCGAAGCACTGGCCTGCGTTGGACAGATTGAGAGAGGATGTGAAGGTGACAGCACATTTCTTACTTAACAGATTAATTACAGGGTTATTTAATTATGCAAGACTTATTACATATGCATTTAAATTAATGTTATGTAAAATATTGAACTATACATATTTTCATATTGAACCATACAACATAATGTACATATTTAACGTAACATAAAGCAATGAGCTTTTATAAAGACAGGATGTAAAGACATTTTGAATCCCTAGGCAAGAGAATGCAATAAATATAAGTAATATTTAGCCTTATCAAAAGGACTAAGAGCACATAGCGTTGTACGTAAATAAGTGAATGAATACTGTTTGAGGTTTATTATTAACATTTACCATTACTGGTTTACTAAGTTTACCATTGTAATCATTTCACTCCCAGATTTGTTGTATCGATCATGCTTTATTGGCTCTTGCCAATGCAGCAGTTTTCAGCATCTGCTGGAAACACTTTTGAATGGATAGCATAATTTCTGCTGTTGCTGCATGAAATCTACTTCTCATACACAGTGTTACACCTCAAACAACATGAATATTTCATACTGTTTCCATCACACTCCTGCTTTACATAAATGACATGTTGACCTTTGTCTTGGCAGTGGCTTTGTCCTCGTACAGTATCTGGTGCTTCTCATTTCATTATTGGTGCATCCTCATTTGCTTTCCTTGTGTCCTTTCTTCTCCCTCGTAAGAGTCAAGGGCAGAATATAAGGAAAGGAAATGAGGTGGAGGAATCGAAGAGAAATGTGTAGAATAAATTGGAATATACTTGCTTACAATGTGACAGGATTACGCACAAGAGAGCTGCCCTTATGTTGTTAATGAAGAATTTCATCATAAAAAGATCTATAAAACAAGTGCTTTATTGGCTACAGGCAACCAGACTGAGTGCTTTTGAGGATGACATAAGTGATTAAAAGTTTACAAGATTAGTAACATCAAATCTTTGATCAACCTTTGCTTAAGACAGCTGCCCCATTTTTAAATCTGCTAAAAATAGAGATAGATAACCCCACCTCTAATTAAATCTGAACTGTGCTTGATTGCTCTTAATGGAAATTAGAAGCAGAAGAATGTGAGACAGAGGGTGCTTCTCAATTCCCTAATGAAACTGCCTAGTTTCATCACTCTCCATCTCAGTCTGTGACCCAGAAACCGATAAAACTCTGCCGTGATGAATGATGTGCAAGTTGTCTAATTTTACCATGAGAATGAGAGCATATAGGGCAGAGGACTCATCCTGGGTAGATTCAGTGAGCATACACAGGTGCTTCCTATATGGAATAAGTCATGAGTCAAAAGATAAATCGAGTGTCTTCATGCCAGTGGATGCTGAACTGGTTTGTTTTATCATTTTGTTTGGTCCAAGCAGGTGGATGGCTGTATATAATGCCTTCTGCTGCATTCATTCATTCACTCACTCACTAATTAAGGAAACAATAAAGTACAAAAATATATACAATTAATAATTGTGACAGGTATTGCATCACTGTAAACCTAGGATTTCACAGCAACATTATTATCGCATTCTGTATATCATCCAATGACAAATACATTTATAGTCATGTATGTAATGTGCAGAACGACAAACGCAAGGAGAACTGATATAAGAAAGCACAGGAAAATGCACACACCAATGAACTAAATCAAAACAATGAGTAACTAAGGAAATAAACTAGTGATGGGAAAGAGAAACAAAGGGAACTAGGTCAGAAAAGGAGTTCTTCTCACTGAATGAATAGAGAGTAATAAAGTGAAAACAAAAATGATTACAAGTAAATGTGAAGTTCAGAGGGATGCCAAAATATTGGCCACAAGAGGTACACTTCCATAATGTACTTGAAATACTCTGTGTTTGTGTACTAATTTTGTATTTAATATTCATAAAATGATTCTTTAGTACCTCTTAAGATAAACTTTAGATCATCAAAGTGTACTAAAATGTGCTATGTGCTTAAGATACCATAAATATGAACCAAAATGTACTTTTAACATAATATCTTTGTATTTAACTAAATATTTTTTTTAAAGGGTACTGAAGAATCATTTTTAGTATATTAAGTACAAAATTAATGCAGGAGAATAGAGCACTCTAAGTACATTATGGAAGTGCACTTGTTTTTCATTTTTAGAGCCCTTAACCTATCTCCAAACCCTACCTGGTCTCATGGCAAAAACATACCTTGGTGCACTTTTTAGCAAGACATGAAATACCAATGAGTACATATTACTGCAGTTTCCAAAAGAAATGAACACTACAGGCAGTAAAACCCTAATAATATTAATATGCTGGGAGATTTGAAAACTGCGGCTTTTGAAGGTTAGCATCACACATATCCAGCTTCATATCTATGTGTTTTCATAGACGGTAGGTTTGTTCGGCAGCTCATGGAGTACAGAGATGTACTTGAGAGACGAGGAGCTCTGGTTCAATCCTGTGTAACTACGCTTCAACAAAACAGTTCAGATCAGTGTAAAAGGAAGCTGAAATGACACTGTTGCATCACCAAATGCATTTTTATATCAGTTTTGCATTTGTTAACACTATCGAGTAGGTTTAGGGTTGGATTTGCTCTATGCCCCTTCAATATTCATAAGGATTCATTTTTAGGTGTCATCTAGTATATGTCAGGTTTGTATGTTTAGATCAGTGGTTCTCAATCCCAGACCTCACGCCCCACCGCTCTGCATATTTTGCAAGTCTCTCTTTGTTAACACACCTGATTCAGATAATCAGCTCGTTAGAAGGGAGTATGAACTGTGCTCCAATCGACAAGGTCCCTACACAGTGTTCATTGCTCCCTTCTCCCTGAGAATCCGTTAAAGTTTACTGGGATTGAGAATCGCTGGATTAGATGATGACTATTGATCACTATTGTACGTTTTAGTGCCTGTAAAAACATAAGTAAATGTACATTTTATAGAACCACATTTTATGTAAAATACATACATGAGATCACGTTGTAATAAAACATAGTATGTTGATAATGGCACTGGTAATATCATTTGGTAGCAGCATGCTTCAGCTGCAGATATGCTGCCTTTAACCCACTCTAAAACCAGACTGTATCTCACTTAAGATGTTATGTCAGGAACAATACAGGAAAAGATGTTGCTACCCTTGTGCTAGCATGTACCAGTTAGCTGCTGGTTGTTGAAGGAACTCCACAGAGACCATCTAGTGAGGGAAGGAAGACAGAGACGTTCTCAAGGGGTCACCGTCCTTCTTTGACATCTCACTGATGAGCCTCCAGAGGGTCAAAAGCAAATTCTGGCCTCACAGAATTACCATCAAATTTATGAACATGAATTATATGAAGATTCACATTAGCCATTAAAACAAAGAAAATATATCTTGCATTTGTAAAGCATACATTTTGACATCTTTAAACACACATTATGAATTTAAATCCTGCTTCCTGACACCTGACATCTCATCTCTTCAACCAGTGCATCAACATCAGCGGCCGGTTTTTGGGCAGTTGTTGCTCTCATAAATTTATTAAGATGCATGTGAGTCAAGAGCACAGGTTGGACTTGTTTATGTCCATTACAGTCAACCTCCTGTTTATCCAGAGCACCAATGATACTGGAGTAAATATTTGAATCATTAGCATCAGCACAACAAATTTTTCTGTGATGGTCAAAGATTCATCAACACCTTGAATAAATAATCCCACTAAAGTCTTTAACCCTTTTGCAAGGTCCTCAGTTCTTTCAGCCACAGTATTTTCTGACAAGCTAATATTGGTGAAAGTCTTTTTCTTCTCAGGACACACAACACTTCTTGACCAGATCTCCTCCTGAAAATGGCTTTGATGCAGCAGCGGTTTCAAATAGCTGGCCTTTAAGCTTCATCAGTCTCTAGTCTTTTTCTAAACACTGATTGCTGTTTTTAAAGCTGATGCTAGCTCATTAACTTTTCCTATATTGAGCTGTCTGGTGTGTTTTTCATATTTCTCTGAATGATCCTTGTATTGCTGTTTAATGTTGTACTCTTTTAGCATAGCCATGGCAGATTTAACATATTGGTCTGCAGTTAATGAAACATAGAACAAACACTTCTTTTTCCATTTCTGCCGAAACATCTGCCATTCCAGGACAATTTTGTTTCTTCTTTTTTTGAAATTTTATAGTGCTGCTTATCACACGACTTAGCCGTAGTGCAACAGTTCTAAACATCAATTACATATTTGAGATGCAATTAAATGGGCAATGTAAAAAATAAATAGAATTTATTTAAAATAATAAAACAAATGAAATATTGCAAAAACTTTTATATTTTAAAAGTGTTATATCTAGTGTTATATCTAAAAGTCGACCTTGCTACATGTGTATCAAGCATAAACCAGGCTGTGCTGGTATAAAGGCTAACTGAATGGATAATCTATTTCCTTTTTACTGTTGATTTCTAACTCTAGGCTTAACTGAAGGGACATGACTGGGTAATTCAGCTGTAAATCAAGGGCTGTCCCTCCCAGTCCTACAGTTATTTATGGGCGTGCTTGTTACAAAGTCATATAAAATAATTGTAAAAAGATTTCCATGCACAATCCACATCATGGATTAAACCCTCTGTCAACATCACTATTATACAGATCATATAAAATCCAAAACCAGGTGAGATGAGACTAACAGAGATGTCAGGACCCTGTCACCACAGAGGCACATGAAACGAAGAATCCTGACATTCATAAAGCATTGGTACACTACTATAGAGCTCTCTAGCACTCTGTCAAAAAATGAAGTGCTACCTAAAAGCTGAAAGCATCATAAAATAGCCACTGTTCTTCTCAGGTGTCTTAAGTGACTCTGTCGGGGCTTTGGTCAGTAAATCACATGTACTGTAGAATCCTTGCTGTTGTCATGACAATCAACACATATCAGCTATGCACAGGAACCAACAATAACATCTGAGCATGTGATACATTTCACTCATGCATTGCTTTTTTTCCCCTCTGAGTAAACATATGTTTACATGTTATATATGTGTTTCATTGGCTCTTAAGCTTGTGGGGATGAGTTATAGCAATAATAGCAGAGTTAAAAGCATATGACATAGTGAGTAGTGTAGAGATAACTGGCCTCTCATGATGACGGTGTTCCTGCAGGGCCCAGCACTAACTGTCAGGAAGATTCGTGCGCTAATCAGGGGGTCTGTATTCAGCAGTGGGAGGGCTTCACCTGCGACTGCAGCATGACCACATACGGAGGACCTCTGTGTAATGATGGTAAGTCTGAATTTTTGGATCCTGCTTTAAAGTGCATCAGGAAGCCTGGTAAATACATTATACTGTAACACTGAAATCATATTTAATAAGTGGTTCAGCAGGGTCATAATGATGAGGTGAGCGTTTCCATGCTGTTAGTATATTGGGGTGTGTAGGCCCTATTTAGTGCTTGACATCTGTGGATGAAGTGTGCTGCTGAGCCGTCATATGATGTTTGTGAGGTTGTGTGTGTGTGTGTGTGTGTGTGTACTCTTTATTTGTAACAGGCACTGTACGATGGTAGGTGTTGTGTTTTGGCATTTAGAAAAGAACATGTCTATGATTGGTGCTGTCCTAAAGAGTCATGATCTGATCTGTCTTGTTTTATGCAGATTGATTCTAAATAATTGAAAGCTTTTTTTTGTTACTCTAGTTTTAGTTTCCATCTCTTTTTAACAAAAGTACCTTTTTAAAACACAATGAATTGTATTGAAATGTATCATTTTGAACTTGGTATATTTCTTTCGCATTGCTAACTTTATATAAATTCATGGATTGATTTCTTCAGTGTTTGTGTAAGGAAAATGCTTAGATTTACTACAGCAGATTCAGTGTAGATGGATTTTCTGCCAGTCTGCTGCATGTTCTGTCACCACTTGAGGGCACTCACGTGAAGCGCACACACAAACACAACACAGCTTGAGAAACTGACAGCTTGTCTTTCTGCAGCCTTTTTCTTTCATGCTGGAGTTGCTCTCGTGTGTCTTGTATTGCAGGTCTTCGTTAGTTAATGACTTTAAACTCACTCAATTAATTACGCCAGATAAAACACCCACGTGAAAAGATGTAGTGTCGATTCTGCATGGGCAGAAGTATTAAACGACTGAATAACCAGGGGTAATTAGAGAAATGCAAGATCAAAGGTGAATAAACAGTTTGATTACATGAGTTTTTGAAGCCAGTAGTGGTGGTAAAGCCAGAAATGAAGAAGCACTTTACTGCATTTACTGCCACTGATTAAGCTGGATCGCAGCTCTCTTTTTATCTTATAATGTGTTACTGGGCACACATGTTAGATAGTTTGCTTTCTATGGTCTTTACATAAATATTTAACTTAATTTAGCATTGCTATTTGACCATTGTTTTATGAAAAAAGTTACGCACGTCACGTTAAAGCAATATTAATTAATAAATATATAGATTGTAGAAAACTGCATTAGTTCAAAAGTGTGCATATTTAGAAAAAAGAAATAAATTCTCATATGCTTGCATTTTATATATATATATATATATATATATATATATATATAATCATTAAAAAATCAGTATCAACAGATACAGACATATTGACAGATGATGACATGGAGCAAAACAAATGAATGATTACGAACATGTGATCTGTCTTTGTTCTTCAAATGATCTCTGGTATTTTTATATGAACAATGTACATTTATTATAATGCTTATATAAATGAAATATGTATATCAGAGCATCTGGGATGAACTCGCAACCTTGCTTTCAGCAGTAACAGAGGTAGATCCGGAGGATGTGTGATCAGAGAAGTGTTCATCATGCCTGTGAACTTCCTCACACTAGCTATGTTTATGTGCGAACAATCTGTCAGTTAATGACCTCAAACAATCCACCTGAGCTTGATCCGACTAAAATTAGTATTTGATTGAAGTAGATTTTAAATAATCATACTCAGATTCATGACTTTCTCAATCAGATTGCACACATGCATAGTGTCTTGTTTACATACGTCTAATGAATCCCTTGAGTATAGATACAGTAAACACAACCAAACACGTGGTCGCAATATTTTCAGAATTTAATCTGTTTCTGAATATGAACCACTTCTCAATTCCCAAACAAATAAATGAGTTTTTCCCCTTGCTGCACAGCGGAATTACATTCAGGGCACCCGTCCGTATAAAAAAACCCCTGCAACTGTGAGCTTTGCTTTCATTGGCACCAGTCACATCTGCACAGGGAGACATGCCTGCACACAAATCCACGTTTATCAGCTCTTTTCTTTGTGTGTGCTTCTTTTTCCTGGTGGTTGAATGAGCTACTTCCTCCCAAAGGGCCAAGTCTGCCTGGCCGCTTCGCCTGCACAGACGGCTCTTTATGTGCGGTGCAGATGCAGCGCGCTCCCTGAGACTGACGTCACCTGGTGTTGGGCAGCAGATGGAGCATCTGGAGAGACAGTTGACGTATGGCACAAAGTCTCTTTCAAGTTGGAGTGAGCAAGAAGTGTGTCCAAAGAAAATCCTTGCTCTATTTACGGGAAGAGAGAGGGATAAAATAGCTTTAATTGGAGGTGCCAGAAGAAAGTGAGATATTTATGATTTGAATATGAATTTTTTACAACATAGTGATGGGAGTATAGCCTCCAGAAAAAAAAAAAAGCGCACATCCCAGTTTCTCCATCTAGGCAGTGTGTTTCTCTGCAGTGTTTGCTGTGTTTTGGCTGAAGATTTGCATAGTGCTCTCGCGCCCTGATTCCACCGCTAGCGCTCCCCCTCCCTCTCTTTTCTTCTCTTCCTCCCCCCCTTTTTTTTTTTCTCCCTCCGACCGCTTACTCTCTCTCGCACAGCCTCCGGAGCTGCTCTGTGGATGTCTTGTGGCTGAAAACGCAGCTTGCGCAGGTGTGTGGGGAGATCTCTCTCTCCATGGAGAACGAGAAACCTTGTCCTCGGGAAAGAGTGTAAATGAAGCTCTCACCATCTGTTGGAGGCTCTCAGCCAGCTGTGGATGGATTTCTTGGGATTTCTCCTCCTAAAAGAAAGACTGAAGACAATATTCAGCCAAAAAACGGCAGAAATTCTGATTTCAGAGAACGCCTTCGAATTCAGAAAACGCCTGGTTTCTTGCATGTGCTGATACCTCAGGAGATACCTGCTGGTGCTTTCACGAGATGTTTCAGTCATTGTCATTATTATGGGAGTAATGGTGAAGTAACTGATTTTATGGTTCATAAATGACAATACTCTTTTTCAAACATTGGATTTTATCTTAAACTGCTTGGATTTAAGATTAAATCCCTGAGGACCGACATAAACGGATTGGCTTTCTCCTGGATTTCGAGTGCTTCTTCTTTAAGAAGGTGTGTGTGTAAGTGAGCAGTATGGGCAGGCAGGTGTGCTGAAGCGTCCTTGTGTCTCTACATTCTTTCTCTCTGGGAAGATGTTGGGTGGAGGCTGGAGGCTGGCGGACTGGCAGTCCTGCTCCGAGACCCTCTCCCGGGGTCTGGCCTCAGCTGCCTGCCTCGCCCTGTACCTCACAGCTCTGTCAATGGGCATCGCAGCCGGATCGGACACACTTGAGAGGACACGTCAAACACACATCACCCACGGAGGCAAGAACCTCCACACCGTGCCTATCACTATTAACAGATCACCTGGGTCTCTGCGAGCAGGACATGGTGGGTAGCTGCGTAACACACAATCCATTAAACATGTAAACAGTGAAACTCAAATTCATAGAAGGGCATTTGCAATGCTTTATTTGTTCCTCATTTCAGCATCTCCCATCCTAGATCTTACTAAGATTAGCCCTCATCTCTCGATATCTGCATCAGCACATTTCTCTCTGGATCAGATTATAACACATCCATAGAGTCACACAATGCAACCCAGGCTTAGATGTAAGGGTGTTATATGAGCATTTGAGCTGTTTTGACTTCTCATCACAGTGGCACCAGAAATAATAAGTGGTTTTTTTCTGTGCCAAAAAAATACAAAAAATTAAAATAGTTTACTTTGTGGCATCTGCAAGCAAATGATGCTAGATCTGTTTTCAAAAATAAATTCTGAGTTATGTTTGCTTTCCATATAGTGTCAAATTGATTTTTGGCAGCGATATGAAGTCCATTTATACAATTCACACAGTTAAAGTCACAGTAAGTGTAGTTTATTACATTAATTATGACACTTAGAGGATAAATGCAGAAGAAGTGGTTTAGCATTTGTGTGAAATTAGGTTGAGATCTGTTGAGATTATGTTTTCATGCATTATAAATCTAAATTATGATACGACTGTCAGAATATGTGTATTTTTGTCCTAAATTTGCCTGTTTGCACACAACCACACACATCTCTGAGTAATGTGTTGTGCTGGGGCTTCGGTGGATTACACATGCTGTAAGCTGATTGGACAGAAGTGTTTTACAGTCCTGCTGAAATGGCAAATCAACCAATTAAGTCGCTGATGTCTGTTTCACGTAATGGTTTTTATATTAAGTTAAAGATATTTTATTTCCCTAACCCTAATGCAACCCCTAAACGTAACCTTCAAACTTCCTCTTGGAGAAATAATAATAATAACCCATTTTGTTTACAGTGGCAGAAACACATACACTGTTTTGTTTCCAAAAATGCTACTAGTATACTCAACCTAGCATCTCATAAGTTAGAGTTAATAAGGTAACCTGTCCAGACTGAGTTAATGAGAACAAACACAGCTTTACGTTATGGAACACTAGAATATATACACAACAGTAAGAGAAAATGACAACTAAAATTGCTCCTTTTATGTTCAGTGGAGCTGAATGCAGTGGATTTCGTGCTGTGAATATAAAACAGTGCAGAACCCATTGCTTCACTGTCCAGTGACAGTCACATATAAAGAGCATTTATATACACATACATATATATATATATATATATATATATATAATTTATTGATATCTTACATTAAACGTTTACCAAGAATAATGCATTCGGTGCTGCACTCAGTCTATACTTCCCTTTAGTAAAAACATAATAGTAAAAACTGTATGTTCTGTCATTATACAAAGCAAGAACTACTTCTGTTGTGCTGAATTGGCCCAGCAGAGCAACACTCATTCCTAAAAAAATCTCATTACAGACCCGTTCAAGGAAGTGAACAATAAGAAAAGAATTACAACTCCACTGTGCATGTCTGATCCTGAAGCACTTCTGATTATTATACAACTGTCAAAACAAATTGAGTAGTGAATTCTTTTTGAGCTTAACTACAAACAAATAAGTGAACAATGAAGCACCGTTACTGGCTCTTTAAACAAGGCAACGAGGTTTCTCCAAGGACATCAAATGTTTGCCTGAAGTGATTTATCCAGATGTGCACCATTATCTTGTAGACGCTGAGTGCCTAATATCTGCTACGGGTCCTGCTGTTGTTTTGAATGAGCTAGACAACACAGAGAAAATGTTCCAGGAACATAGATGCCATTTCTCAAAGCAATAAATATCATTATGTGCATCTGTCTGTGCTGGAAAGTTGTGATTTACGGGAGGCGAACAGTAATACGACTGAAGCAAAATAAAATGAACGGATGTGCTCTGGTGAGGTGTGTGTGGGATGGGTGAGATCTTACTGAGTTTCTTGAGGAGATTGAGCTGGTTCAGTCTCAGCCGTGTTCTTTGGCCTTTGAAATCAACAGGCTGGGTGTAAACGTCTCTGTGAATATCCAATGTTATTGAATGGCTAATATCTTCAATTTTATAATGAGTAGTGCTTCGCTGCACATTTTTGTTTATTTGCTGATACTCCATCCTTCAGCAACAGATCATTTGCATTACATTGAGACATGCATAATACAAGTGTTGCTGAAATATGCCGCTCAAACGTCTGGGTCAGATTTAAATACATTGTTAAAAAACACTCTTGTTTCCAAAGTTTGAGTCCTTTATAAGATATGCAGAATAGAGGGGGTGCTTTAAGACTGCTAGAAACAGTACAAGGTTTTACATGCTATAAATAAGCTGATCCTGGTAAGACAGCATTATCTATTGGCAAAAAAGGGGGGCAAAAATACCTGTAAGAAGTAGTCAGCAATGTCGCTGTTTTTTTTTCTGCTGATGCACAATCCAGCACCTTGCAGCGGTGCAGCGGTGCGTGAGGGAGCCGCACTCTAATCCACACTAATAGGATTGTGGGGGATTCACCCCACCCCCCGTCTCCTCAACACATGTCTGCAAGCTTTCACCACTGCTGGCAAACACTGATAATATATACAAATGTCAAAACACCCCCAAAACTGACTAAAATTTATGACTCTAGTAGCATAACTGTCAAATACATCTCTTTTAAATCATCATATTTCCTCTGATGTGTGCTCATTTTTGTGCAGGTTAGGTAGTTATAATTTGATTTTGTAATACACTGTGTTTTCAAACCCTTAGAATTAAACAGGGTGCTTCTGTTGCTTTAAGGCATCTATATGCAAATGGCCTATGCTATGATAGGCTAAGCTACATTTAATAATGCACAGATGCCAAAAAAGAGAACCCCTTGGCATTGTCTGGATTTTTACATCAGTTACTCAAAAACTCTGGTCTAATCAAAGCATTGAAGAGTTCATTTGCAAAGACAGAGAACTGGAAAATCATGTATTTTGTTGTATACTTTTTGTTTCACGAGTTCGCGCTTCCTTATGATAAACAATTTAAGCGTGTTTGGCGTGCTGTCCAGGGGGCGAGCCGGGAGGTCGGCGAACACTTAGCCCTAGTTGTTTGAACCCTGGCGAGGGCTGAGCTCGGCGTCCGGCTCGAACTCCGCTTGCCCCCCATGGTAGGAAGACGCGGAGAAGGGGTGGAGGAGGGAATGTGTAACGAGATGTGGAAGGGAAGGAAACGGGCTTATTTAAGGGGAAGGCTTATGATTTTGATTGGACGAGATGGAATTAGATTGATTAGGAGATGCGATTCCAGCAGCGGCTAATCATGAGTACGCGCTCCTCCCGAAACTAGTTTATCAACAGCACGTATGTTGATTGATTGATTGATTGACTGATTGATTAAACTTTATTAATCGCACAATGGGGAAATTTCTTAGGAACAGCAGCAACGGTAACAAAAGACAGTTTAACAGATTTACCAGGATCCAT
Source organism: Enteromius argenteus (assembly GCA_032357425.1). Classification (NCBI taxonomy): domain Eukaryota; kingdom Metazoa; phylum Chordata; class Actinopteri; order Cypriniformes; family Cyprinidae; genus Enteromius; species Enteromius argenteus. The sequence continues at coordinate 1,879,648 of JAUCMR010000028.1, forward strand.
AGGATCCACAAAAAGTAACAAAAATAAATTATATAAATA
>JAUCMR010000028.1:1884070-1894803 GCA_032357425.1 Enteromius argenteus
TTCTACAGGTAAACATTGAAATAGGTATAAAAATTTTGGCAATATGTTCATTTTAATTGCTTCAATCCTTGAGCTAAAACTAAGAAAAGGAATTAAATTCCGTCTAGTTAGATCTTCTCAAATTTTTAGAGTTAATGAACGAAAATTATTTTTTTTGTATTTTTTCTATGTCTTTTGTCAACTGAATACCCAAATATTTGAAAGATTTGGTACGCCATTTTAAAGTAAATGTATCTTTGATATTTGCAGGAGGAATGTAGTTATATGAAATTACTTCTGTTTTCTCAATATTTAATTTATATCCAGAGAGAGGACCAGAGTTCTGAAATTGTCTCATGAGTTGAGGTAAAGATTTAGTTGGGTCTCCAAGATAAATCAGTATGTCATCTGCGTAACACAAATGCCTCATTTCTAATGTGTTTCATTGTTTTGGTGTCATGTTCATGTTATGGTAAGGGGTGTAACATTTCCATCAGATGCTTGAGGGATTCAGCCAATCACAGTGCACTGGATAGCTGGCCAATCAGAGCACCCCTTGCTTTTTTAGACCCAAGAGCTTTTCAACTCGTTTCAGGAGGCGGGGCTTAGAGGAGAATCAATAATGTACAATATGTGGAAAATAATGTGTTTTTTACACCTTAAACTGCATAAACACTGCATTACACCAAATACACAAAATAATGTCCTTTTTAAAAACATCACATGACCCCTTTAAGAGTAGCTTAAGAACTTTATTAAGTCTCTACCATCTGCATCATCTCAGTAAGCTTTAACATCTGCAATAACGTGAAATTAGCATTTTCCAACATTTCCATATGGATGAGAATCTTTTAGAAAAAATTCTCAAAAATGATAGTGTAATTGTTTTATTTCAGTGAAAAAGATATGCCTTCTGAGGACACAAATTTGGGTAACACTTTAGAAAACCGTTTCTTACTGCATATAAGGAATTATTGAAGAACTAACAGGTAATTATTCATTAACACAGCTCGCTACTGTTAATTACTAAAGAAGATGTGTTAACTAATCAGTATGTAATTTTAACGCTGCGAGGTAAGTGAGGATGCAGACAACGCTGATTGCAAAATAACAAAAACATTTAATAAACTTGTGAATACAAAACAAACTGAAAGAACCCAGAACGAAACGCGTGTACAGATTAGCAACAACCGACAAAGGGGGGTAAAACAGAGATCAAATAAATACACATACAAACGAGAGGAAAACTGAAAACACCTGTGAGACACGGCTGGGGAATAATTAACTAATGATTACAAAGACAGGAAAAACAAATATGGGCAAGACACGTGAGACATCGAAGAAAACAAAAACAGGAAACACAAAACTGAAACTAAACCAGACAATAACGTGACAGTAATACAATATAATGATTGTGTTAAATAACAGTTAGCTTAATTAAGTTCAAGAAAAAGAACTATGAAGTAACTACTAATGAACAGTCATACACAATTGTTGTGACCCTTACATGTAAACGTTATTATTATTATTAGTAGTAGTAGTAGTAGCAGCATGAAAATGCAATATTAATAAATGCAATACATTGTATATAGGTTTTGCCTGTGCAAGAGAAATTTTGCAAATGCAAAAGGTTTTGCCTGTGTAGTGAATTGTTTTGTGAGTGTGTTTTGTAAGAAATCAATTTATCACTTAGTGCCTTGCGATAACTTGCCTTAGTTTTATATTGTATTTACAGTACTGTATGTGTGCCTCCTCAGTATTTACCACATTACTATTCATTCAATTCCTGTATGTAAGGCAAGGACTGAGGGAAAGTGAAAATACAGGTAACAAATTAGTAATTAATAAAGAATTATCAAATACAAGAATTCAGCAGACCTATTCTAACAAGTGAAAAAACTGGTGTCACAGTCGCCAGCTGGAGTGCCCATGAACTCCATTAGAGCGCACTCCACCCAGGACTCTATTTCCCATGTGTCCCTTGCCCCTCATGTCACCATGTCTTGTGCTACTCTTGTAAATGTGTCTTGTTCTGATTGGTCCCTGGCTTCATGTGTCTGGTTCTCCCCTCTGTCTAGCATAAAAGACGCCCTTGCCCACTCTTAAACGCTGATTATTGTAAAGCCATTCCTTTGTTTCTAGTTCCGGTGTTTTTCCTAGTTTCTCTGTGTTTTTGACCTGAATTGGCTCGTCAACGGCATCTGCTTCGCCCTGGTGGTCGTCTCCGCCGTCTGCTCTGCCCTGGTGGGTGTCTCCGCCGTTTCCGCTGCCCAGGTGGGCTTCGCCATCATCAGCTCCGCCCAGGTGGGCTTCTCCACCGTTTGCTCCGCCCTGGTGGGCTTCCTCGCCGTCTGATCTGCCCTGGTGGGCTTCTCCGCCGCCTGATCTGCCCAAGTAGGCGTTCCCACCATCTGCTCCACCCTGGTTGGCGTCTCCGCTGCCAGCTCCGCCCAAGTGGGCGTCTCCGCCGTCTGCTCCGCCGTCTGCTCCGCCCAAGCGGACTTGTCCACCGTCCGCCCCGGGGGGCTATGTAACGATCAGCTGGAGGTGCCAGCTCAGGCCACTGGAGGGCACTCCAGCGCCCAGCTAACTCTGAACTCCTGTGTGTCTACCTCTGTTTTCATGCCCAGACTTATCCTCGTGAACTCATGTCTCCGCCCTGCTTGTTTGTTGTCATGGTGTTTCATTTGTTGTCTCCACCCACTGACCTAGTTTCTTTGTGTATCTAAAATAATAAAAATTGTGCCTGTGTCCAAATATATAGTATATGGACCTAACTGTGTATTTGTTATCTTTTGATTTATAATAAACAAGAGAACATTACACTATTGCTATCCATCACCAATAACAGTCACAATGAACACTAGACAAACACACCAGCAAATAATACATCTTACAAACTTCACTTTTTTTTTCTGTTCAAAGCATACTGATTATTATTTTTCTATGGTTGTTAAGCGTTACAAATCAAACATACTGGGAGATAATGTGGATTTCTTGTTCTATTGTGCATGCTTCTGTTGCAAGATTGATAGAATCCTTACATCCATTTTCCACCCAGTTTTCTTGAAATGCTAAACGTTGCCTTCTTTTTTCCTCTGTTTGATTATTTCTTCTTCCTCTATTTGTGCTCATCTGAGGTAATTGGAACTGCTGTTGAATACACATTTGTTGACTTTGACAAAAAGATGTGAACTGAAATGAAAGAAACCACAAGGTTTTGATATTTGCATTTACAAATCTTATTAGTTAGAGTGAAAGAGAGAAATCATTACTATTACAGGAATTACAGCCAGCATGTTTTGACAACAGAAAAAGTACCAGAAAGAAAACCCTAGAATGCATAAGGTGTTGAAAGGTTGTGAATTTTTGACTGTTTTTCAATTAAGTTGTTTTTCACATCTTATTCTCCGTCTCTCTCTTGCACACAAAGCAAAAACTTCTTAGTGCTGCCTTGCAATACTACCATCTAAATAGTTTCGCTACTGAAAATCTACCTGACATTTTTCAGCAGTGAGGTGATATTATAGCCTTGCTATAATTAGAGAGATATGACTACCAAGCACTGCTGAGACTCTGCAATAAACAGCCCTCTCTTGCTCTCGCTTTCACTCTCAACAAGAACTCCACTGCAATGGCTAAAAGCTCTGTGTGATGTGTCACAGCCTGCCGAGGTCACCACCGTTCAAACACTTATAGACAGACGACCCTAAAACATCTTCTAACTCATGACCCTAAAACACTCACAACAGACCGCTAGAGAACATACACACACAAAGTCAGGGAGTGAAAGGAATACACAAACAACAGTAAAACTTTATTTTGATAGTCCACTTTAGACATTCTACTAACAGTAAGTAACTTCATGTCAGCTAGCAGCTATTAGAGTATTAGTAGAACACTTTATTTTGATGGGTCCACAATATACTACATACTGACTAGCAGAAAGTTTGCAAGTATATGTCAACTTATTCTACTTACCCTAAACCTACCCTAACAGTCTAATCTGAGAGTTAGTAGACATGTAGTTGTGAATTAATGAGAATTAGTTGACATGTAGTTACAGAGTTACTTATAGCTAGAGGAATGTATAAAAAGTGGACTATCAAAATAAAGTGTTACCCAAACAATCAAGTCACATCATCTTTACATAAGAGTTGGACAGAAAAAAAATCTCACACACACACACTTATTTATTTATCAGAAATATATTTAAAGTTTAAGTAAAGCCACTATTAATAAAATGTATCTATCTGTCTATATTATTTTTTGAACTGTTCATAAAGTGACTGAACTCTCTCTGTCTGTTTTCACATCTTTGTCTCTTGCAGCAGGCACCACATATATATTTGGGAGAGACGGTGGGCTGGTCACATACACATGGCCACCCAATGACCGTCCGAGCACACGAGCTGATCGGCTGGCGATGGGCTTCAGCACTCATCTGAAGGAAGCTCTGCTGGTGCGAGTGAACAGCTCCTCTGGGTTAGGTGACTATCTCAAACTACACATTGTAAGTGGACCTTTCTTTATTTTACATAGTATTTTATTGAAAATACAAAAAATCACATTCTATTACAATACTAAAAATGTTTGAAAGATCCATTTATTGCTGTTACATGCTTAGACTGTCTAAAACCACTCTAATGCTCACTTATTTAATATTCACTATATAGCTAATGCTATGTAGTGTAAATGTGTGATTTCAGACTCAATATACAGTGCTGTGCTTTGTGCATGATGTTATATTGAATGTGGTGTGTACATTCATAACTGTCCACATCAAAGACAGATGTTACCAAGTGTAAACTTACACAAAAAATACTGTTAATGGAACAGCAAACACATGCACACACTTTTAGGGAAGTGCATAGATACAGTCACATGCAAAATTGTTACAGCAGAAAAAAACTATCCATACACACATACACACACATCGTGCCATTTAACCTGTATTTGCTATTGTCCTACGCCAACCTTACACCTAACCCTGCCCCTTAGAGGACACTACAGGCATTTTTAGATTTTCAAAAAAACACCATTTAGTATTTTTTTAAAGCCTTTTGAATGATGAGGGCATTGGCATAAACCACCTTCAAATTGAAATATCTCTGTCATTCCCATATCATTAAACTAATTTATGTTTCCATAAACCACAAATGCCAACCCACAAATACACACACAAAGTGTCATTGCTCTTTAGTGCTGCAGTGTAGGCTGTGTCAGGTCAACTCTGGCCTGTGGGTGAATGTGGGTTTCGAGAGTTCCACCTCTGCTATAAATCAGTTGGCAGCAGGGGCACATCTGAAGAGATGCAAAAAAATTAGACACATCGGACACATGCAGCAGCACACATCAAACTGAACATGTGCAACAACACATGGTCCCCCTGTACAGAGCCTCCTTGAGACTGTTCCTCTCTCCTGCATGCAACTGTCATTACACTGCAAGAAAAGTGAGTTTATTTATATAAAACCAGAGACAAAAGAAACAATATTCCAGCTGCTCACCACATTTACATCTGTTCATTTATTTATTTAAATGCTTTTATTCAAAGAGACATGCAATGTATGAGTGCAACAAAAGAGCTAAAGAGGCTATAGTACTACAAAGACCTAACAACATAAAGAGTTTCAAACCACATCGTCTAGAAGAGTACAGGCTAGGAATATCATTTCGCCAGAAAGGAAAAGTGAATTATTCTGGAAAGTGATTGTATCACAGGGCACTCCTTACTGACTTACTGTAGGCATCTGGAGGGAATGTAGACTCATGAGAGAGAGTGAAAGCATCAAGCATCAGTGTCTTGAACTTGATGCAACTTGTAAGTGGTGGACAGTATAGATAAATGAAGAGCTGTGAAGTAGGGTCTCTTTGTCTTATTAAAGACCAGTCATGCTGCTGCTCTTTGGATCATGTGTGGAGTTCCAGCCAAGAAATGACAGCATGCTCAGTTAAAAAAGGCTTGATCTTACTAATGTTATGCAGTGCAAACGTCCATGCTGTCTTTGTAACATAGTCTTTGAAGTTCAGAGGGTCATTTGGATCTCTGTCTGATCTGCTTGGGACTATTGTAGGTGATTCTACCATGCTGCAATCAGGGCTTTATGTTAACTTTTTATGCACATAGCACTGATGCTACAGAGTTTGAAAGTTTTGTAGCACAGGACAAACAGTTGTAGCAAGATTTGGGCAAAGATATCATATCACCATTTTATTCAGGAATATCACAATTCTTTGTCATGTTGGTTTTAGTATTTTGCAAGTTGCCTGAGCAGCACAGTGAATCGAATTCCCTATTCCCTATTCCCTAAAGCACGTCGCTGCCAGAGTCAGCGCACAAGATGGCCGCTATGCCTCAGCCAGAGCCAGCACTCAAAATGGCCGCCAACCCAGAGCCGCAGCCCAGGATGGTCACCGACCCCAAGTCTTCAGCCAAGATGGAAATCAAGCCAAAGTCTTCAGCCACCGTGGATGTCACGCTGGTGTACCCCGGCATCAAAGGTGTAGCTAATGAGGAGATCAAGGCCTTCCCGAGGCATACAGGGCTGATCTCCAGCTTGGCGGACCCCCCGTTGATGTCATCCAGGACAGTCGGCTTCCTCAGGTCCCCTGTACAGAGCCTCCTTGAGACTGTTCCTCTCTCCTGCGTGCAACCTGTCATGACTGTTGCCATTCTGAGTGTGTGGGCCACACTGAAGAGTGTGCTCCCAAGTCCCCCGCTGAGACCCTAGTGATGTCGACTCAGGCCGTGGATCCTCTGGAGGTTCCGCCGGTGGCTGCACGACCCCCAGAGGTGTTGGCCACAGCTAAAGCCACTCTGGAGGTTCTGCCGGTGGCTGCACTGACCCCAGAGGTGTCAGATGACGAGGGCAAGTTCCTGGAGGTTCCCCCAGTGGTTGCACAACCCCCGGAGATGTCGGCACTGGCTGTAGAGTCTCCAGAGGTTCCCGCTGGTGGCTGCACGGCCTCCAGGACAATCAGTTTGCACTATTGAACCCTTGCCTTACCCTGCCACAGCCTTGGAAGCCGTTGTATGCTCAGTCCAGTTTCCCGCGGATTCCAGTCCGCTGTTCCCCAGTCCAGTTCCCGAGTCACGTCCAGGAGAGCCATTGTCCATCCAGTTCCTGAGTCATGGCCAGGAGAGCTGTTATCCAGTCCTGTTCCCGAGTCACGGCCAGGAGAGCCGTTCCCCAGTCCTGTTCCAGAGTCATGGCCAGAAGCGTCCTGCCCAGTTTCGGCCACGGAGGCTGCCCTCGAACTCTCGTCCAGCCCTGTTCCTGCCACGGAGGCCGTCGTTGAACTCTCGTCCTGCCCAGTTTTGGCCACAGAGGCCGTCCTCGACCTCTCGTCCTGCCCTACCCCGAACATGGAGGCCATCCAAGAACTCTCGACCTGCCCTGACCCAACTACAGTGACCGTTCATGTCCACACGGTCTGTACAGTCCCGGCCGAGGAGGCTGCCTTTAACCTCACCACGCTCAAAGCCATGTCTGCCCTCCCCCGGAGGGTCTCTGTCCAGCCTGCTCCACCTTGGATCCCGGACGAACTAGCAGCAGGTACTGCCTCAGCCTTAGAGGCCATAATTAACATCTCTATGCTCCTCGTTTCAGTCCTGCCTGTTCTGCCCTGGAGGGCATCATTGTCGCCTGATCCGCCCTGGAGGGCGTCTCCGTCACCCGGTCCGCCCTAGTGGGCGTCTCCATCACCTGTTCTGCCCTGGAGGGCGTCCCTGCCACCTGTTCCACCGCTGGCTCCTCCCTGGGGAGCTTCTCATCCACCTGCTCCACCCTTGGCCTCCAGTGAACTCCAAGCAGGTACTTTCTGGGCTGTAGAGGCCAACACTAACCTCTCTGTGCTCTATATTCCAGTCCTGCCTGTTCCGCCCTGGTGGGCATCCCCGCTGCACGTTCCGCCCAGGTGGGCATCACCGTCTCCTGCCCTGGAGGGCTCACTGCCACTTGCTCCGCCCTGGAGGGTGTCCCTGCCGTCTTCAGCGCCACTGCTCCACTACTTTCCTGGTGTTTGTGGTTGGAGCATCTGGAAGCCGCTCCCTAAAGGGGGGGTTATGTAACGATCCCAGCCGGAAGTACTGTCACGCCCCACCAGAGGGCACTCCTACCTTTCAGTTTCACCCAGGACTCTCTGTTGTTTACCGGACTCAATCTCCCATAACGCACCACTCCTCCACAGCTGTTGCTCATTATTCACGCCCACTCTCTCATGTGTCAGTATAAAAGTGAATCTTGCCAGCCAGAGAATCGCAATGTCTTGATTTGCTATTGCTGTCATTTACGAGCGTATATTCCGTGTTTGTTTTTAATGTGTTTGCCTTTTGGCTTGTTCCCCTGTTTACTGTTTGACTGCCGCCTGCCCCGATCCTCTGCCCGTGTACCTCGACCTTGATTTAGCTCTGTCTTTGTTGCTCTGTTTGCCGTTGTTTTGACCCTGCCTGCCGACCATGAATAAAGAACTGCATTTGGATCCGCATGCCTCAGACTCGCTCATTACACTAATATTTGTGTTGAACTGTTCTGAAACAGTGTTGTGAATACAACTTGATCACTGATTTCTTGTTGTGTCCTCTTTTAGAAGCACAAACAAAGTAGATGACACACAGCGTCTCCAGAACATGGCGCCTGCAGCAACAGTGAGAATAATAGCTCTGCCTTCTTTCTTTGCTTAAACATTTGGGTGGTGTTTGAAAATAAACCCACACGGTGACGTAGAAACGTGGGGGTGTGTTTAAACGAGCCGTTTTAGGGGGGTGTGGACAAGACAGAACTTTTATAACGAATGTCTCTTTGGTTTTGAAACTTTAGTCTTTGCAACCTCAGGGATACTATCTATGCACTAACAGCTTGTAACACTCTTGTGAAATCGCATCATATGACCTCCTTAATGTGAATGTATGTGGCATTGTACAGAATATGGATACGATGGCATCAGAACTTCAGCTGATACTAGTATAATTCTTCAAAAGCTGATCGTGTAGACATTTTAATCATCCACCATCAAACAATGTCATATTGCACATATTGACGTATAACTAATCAAGCCCACACACACAAACGAGCGCAACAAAAACACTTCACACTCTTAAGGAGCTGTGTTATGAACATGCAAAACTGTATTGCAGGCATGCTACAATGGTAAATTTATTCATTGCAGAGACCAGTTTTTTTAATGGCATGTCATACAGTATATGTTCCAACACAAAAGACAGTTACAATACTGCCTTTTGCTCCAAAGCAGCGGATGTGAGGTGACACCATAGTCGGCTTTTATCACCGCTAGTTCTTTGAAGTGGTTTGTCCAGCCTTAAGATTTCTATGAGTGGATGCTGAAGTCACTAAACAGCACCTAGAGATAGTGGCCCAGCTGACCTTGTAAAAGTGTTTTCCCCACAGTGGATAGCCTAAGAGACATTGTCAGTATGATGGTATACAACTGTATATTTCTTAAATTTCTTTCCCAAGTTAAAAGTAAATCAGGACTAGTTAGTAAATAATTTATAATGGAAATGGTTTAAAAAACATATAGGAAATTGTACCCAGTATGTATGTAAAATGTTACCAGAGTCCTTAAGAAGGTCCCAGTTAAGAGATAATGCTAGCGAAGAAAAGAAACAGAACAAATTTTTATTTTCTTTTATCCCTTCCCTGACATTGTCATTAAAACCATGTGAGACATTCAAACTGACCAATGAGTAAATTACACCATCACCTACTTACTAAAGGTGTGACAATTAGCTGAGCCCCAATGTACACACATCTTGGTTTACAAGCCTTTGATTGCTATCAGCACCTCTGTGCTGTGGAAGTCTTTGATCTTTTTTGACCTTGCAAACTGCAAGTTAGTAAATTATGACAATGCTGAGTTTCATGGGAAATGTGACAGTAAATGCATGAAACTTAAACTTGAATCTGTTACTATCAGACCTGTACTCACACCTCTTCCAGCCTGACAGAGAGAAAGAGAAGTTGTCAAAGAGAGATCAGCAGGGGTTGCTGTGTGCTCCGGTCAGATGATGTTAAAAGCTTAGTGAGTAGCAAAGTTCTTAATAAAGTCTGCTTTGTTTACTGCTGACTAGCAGTAGCAATTGAAGAGGTACAAACTGGATGCAGGTTAATTTGGTTACAGTGTCAGATGTTACAGTTCCGCAGAGAAACAATAGGAATGTCTTGAATGTGATCCAAAATTTTGAGTAGAAAGAAGGGAGGAAAATGAAAATAAAAAGAAGGTATTTACAAGTAGAAAAAGTTTGCTGAGCAGAGTTGGGAATCAAAACCAGTTCTTATACTAAGTTCATGATGTTAATGATGAGAATTAGTAAAGAGTCATGAGCTTGCATTCTTAATGGAATGTAATGAGAGAAAAATGTTAATTAATACATTCTAAATGTTCTAAATGGTTTTGCGACAGGTAATAATAAAGCATACATAACTAAAAATAAGGGAATTTCTTTTAAAGTGTTGCTGTCATGATCAGCTGATGTGCCAGTCCAGCTCTGGATGGCACTTCAGCTATTCACAGACTTTATGTGTCTTTCCGTGCCCTTGTAATCATTGTTGTGCCATGTGCTCTGCTTTGTTTATTTACCTGTCAGTTCCCTTGTGCTCCTCTGTTTTGTTTCACTCATGTCTCCGCCCCGCTCGTCAGTTGCCATAGTGGTTCATTGTTTGTCTCCGCCCCTTGACCTACATTCATGTGTATAAATACCCGGAAGTGTCTGTCTGTCGCCACGGTTCATT
>JAUCMR010000028.1:1971179-1989477 GCA_032357425.1 Enteromius argenteus
GCGCTATTTAAACTTGACAAATGTTGTAGAATGGAACGAAGTTAAAACATATTTCTTATATTGTATTAATTATATGTTTATATTGATATTGTTATGTGTATGTATATTAATCATATTAACTATGTTATATTATTTATGATATTTGTATCTTGATATTTTGGAGAATGAAAACTTTGTGTTATTATTTCAGGTTTATTACCTGCTTTCACCTGCTTTCACTTTGAAAAATAAATGAAGAAAGATTAAGAAGTGAAGACTGAGTAATATCCTTTGTACGCTGGGTTGCCCTTTCCGTTGGGAGGAAAAACGGAACAGGATGTCTTTGAAATACAAATCTTGTGTGATCCCAGGCTATCTGTTATCAGAAGCACATTTAAAACTGGAATATAATCTAATTTTATTCACATGTGTTTCATGTAATTCCTTCTGGATGGCAACCTGACATCAAAATGACTTTTAATTAGTCTAGCTGCTGCAAGAAAAGGCTTTAAATGATCGAGCCAAGACTCAATCTTTATGTTCTCAAATGTGACGTAATGATGCAGTGCCATGCTCAAATTTCTGCTGACCTACTCGTACCACCCATATTTGAAAACATTAATATTAGCTAACCGTTGTGAATCGAGCTAAAGGAAGGTAATAGTTTAGAACACTGGCTGGTTATTTACTGTCTCAAATATTGATTTTGGATCATTTTTAATCAAAAAGTTATGGACTGCAGCTTTAAGCTCTTACTGTATATTAATTAGCCTGTGTATACTGTTAATAATTTCTGTAGAAATTACAGTATTACTTGCAGCTGTTTGCCAGTACCTTACTGTGGATCTAAATTTATGTTATTTACTGGCAACAGTTTATTCAAAGATAAATGAACATGAAACATTAACAAGTATTTTACCTTTACAGGCTAAAACTATTAAAAAGCATTCTGGGAACCAGAAATCCTAATCCATAACTACACTTTTTCGCAGCAAGAACATGAAATGTCACTGGAGCTGGTCGCCTGATAATGTGCCATATTGTAACAAAGGAGACAGGGACGTGCAGATCCATATGCAGGGGTTTATTGAATGGCAGGGTCATACGGGCAGGGTCAGACAGCGGCAACTGGGAACAGTGAAGGCAAGTACAAGAATAGTCCAGCATACAAGCTTGGGTCGGTTGATCGGCGAACAATATCCAATAATGGGCAAGACAGAGCGAAAATCCAAACAAGGCAAAGAACCGATCAAATCAGTAGATAAACAATAGATACAGGGAACACTTAGTAGAGACAAACACAATACTCAGCAGTAGCCTGATGAACACGAACAGCTTTTAAAGGCGGAGACATGCGGTAAACAAGGGGGCGGAGCTGATTAATCACCAAGGAAACTAACGAGGGGGTAGCAGTAGAACAAGGGAAGCACTGAAGGGAACATGACTCGATGAAACACAACATTTCAAACTAAGAGTCCACAAAACTCGACAGAGGAATACACAACAGTCCAAGGTGGAGTGTTTTAAGCAATCTGATAACAAATTTTCAGTCAAGACACATTAGTGTTTTTACCTGGTATTATCATGCATTTCTAATGTGTCTCCTGTGATGCTTGTGTTCAGATTTTCTATTATTTCATTACACTACACTACAGGGGTTTTTTATTTCATCTCCGGGATGTCACTGGGGTGGTACCTTTTCAAAAGGTACACTTTTGTACCTCTTAGGTTTAAATATGTACACTTTAAGTAATATGCACCTTTAAGGTACCAAAATGGACCGTTTAGGTACAAACATGTTTTGAAAAGATGAAAGCTTTTGTACCTTTTCTGAGAGTGTACAACCTGAGGGACTAGTAAAGATCCAGTCAGGAAATTCAACTACTAATTCAAAATTAGCTTAAACTATACTATATTAGAAGTAAGTGTGCCATCACCAGGCACTCTGTAATGACTGATAGTGTGCATCCTTACTGTCACACTCCAGTGCTTTAATGACTGTCTCAAAACGTAGTCTGCATTCTACAGAGGTGTCAAAAATCCCTTTTTTTATTGTAATATGACAAAAACAAGGGGGGAGGCATTCTCTTCCAAACAGTGGAATACATTTTGTCTTTTCAAATCAGTATGATGTCTTCATAAATGTATTTTGGGCAGGTGAGCGAGCCTACATTTGGCTAAAAGATTTCCAAGAAAAATGCTTTAGCCAGTAATTCTACTCTGAAATGTGTGTTCTGGGGTGAAATGCCTTTGATTTTGCAGTACCCATTTCAACCGCTAGCTGTCAATCTTACATACTGCACCTTTAATGCTATATGCTGGTTTGGCTTCTGTTACATGCAAATTGAAACACTGCTTCAATCAGAGCAATGAGGGGTCAAACGTCCATCCTCGACTCCACTGTCATTTAAAAAGAAGCCTGAATAAATTTATTAAGGCTTCTTTTCACCGATCGCCCATAACTAACACCAATTAGAACCCAAACACGAGGTCAGGGAGGGATGCGTGTACAAACAGATGTTGTTTACTGAGCTGTCGTCTGTTGCTAATCTGAACACTACTGCATGCATAAGAGAGTGTGCTACAGACCTGAGCATCAGAGATGACTCGTCTTCTGTGGGCTGCATGCGATTTCAGTTGCCATTCTTTTTTTGGAGGTTTCTATTCAAGATGACCTTTTGTGTCTGTGCTCTGAATGGGCTCTTGTGTGAAGGTTATGTGAAGATCAGTGAGTGTTCAGCAGAAGCTCTGCAGCCTCGAGCAGGAGGACGACTGTCGAGCAGCTTAGAAATTAATAAAGGTCTGTGACGAGGAAGTGATGACATGAGTAGAAAAGAGAAAAAAATTAATTATTTATTTATTTAGAAAAATTATACTGAAAACTATGAAAGACAGCAGTGTATAAAAAATCAACAATGTTAATATATATATATATATATATATATATATATATACATATATAATATTTGCATTATGTATTCACTGGCCAAGAATTTGCATTTTTCACACTTAAAGTGTAAAAACAATTCTTTGCAATTAGTAACAAAATTGGGCAATTTTCTGACCAATTACTGAGTTTGACGGAGTGACTCACAGAAATCCTCACTAAAGGCCACTCTCTTGGGGATCCATGAAATTGCTAATCAGGAACCCAACAGAAAACAAATAAGACATTTCAAGCTTGCACACTGCGGAGGAAGGAAAGCTTTAACTCTGATTATTGATTTAATTGTGTTGTGTGTTGTTTTCATAACCTCAGATTAATTAAAAGTGTACATGAAATATTACAAAAAATTAAAAAAATATCTTTACAACACTCACTTTTCCTTACACAAATACACACATTTTAGCAAAAAACTAAGATGCACAGACAAGGTGCTCAATCAGAGCTTATCTTTCACAGATGAATAGTTTTGGCTTTAAATGTCAAATATCTACTCATGCTTATGACACAAAAATTGAAAGTCGCTTTCATGCAGTGCAATCTTTTTAGTGACTTTCTAGTCTCAGAATGAACATATGTGATGTGCTTGTCTCACACCTGCCTGCTCATGGATCCTTCAGTGCATGAGAAGGCTTTCTGCTAATGATCTATCTCACTCATATACTCACAGCATATGCAGCTCTAGTTCATTACCGCTGCTCCAGATATTATGTTGGTAAATCATGCATGTGTCCTCACATTACAATAACAGCAGGAACAACCGAGCGACTGTAAATCACTCCGGAAGGTGGGGCTGTAATCTTAATGAGTGTGTTTGAATGCACTTAAACAAATTCTCACACACCTGCAATTTACAGCAGAGAGAGAATCATCTGTGCTCTTTGAGCTCCTCTGTCTTTGTTCATGGAGAGCGAAAAACTAGGGTTATTTGCAGGAATTCTGTTTAATAATCCATCAGCACGAGAACTCCAAAAAACATGCATATTTAATTAATAATAAAATAATTAATAATTAACTAATACTATATCATTAAACAAAAAATTCAGACCAACCAAGAGTAGGATGAGTTTGATTCTTCATCAGATTTGTAGAAATGTGTCTCTGCATCAGTGTCTCATCAATGGATGCTCTGCAGTGAATGGTTGCCGTCAAAATAGTCCAAACAGCTGATAAAAACATCACAATAATTCACATCACTCCAGTCCATCAGTTCACGCCTGGAAAAGAAAAAAGTTGTGTGTTTTCAAAAAACTGATACATTATTAAGATTATTATTTTGTCTAGTCAACAGGTCATATCATTGAGAATATTTGTAATTGATTATTTTTATTACTGAGAAGGCAGTAGAGAGTGATATGTCTCCCCAGAATTCAGAATTATTTAGAATTATTCATTTGATGTCTATTTTATTGCAATTAATTATTTAAGAATTTAAAAAAAAAAAATGAAGGCAGTGCAACAATGTTTATTTTTTTCCTGATGACAGTGACAAAAATAATGTGAATTGAGCTCATACAGATAACAGTGTCACGAGCCGCACCTCTGTGGCTCACTCTGACCGCCGCCAGCAGGAACCTTCACCTGAGTATTAACTGTTTCCACCCGGACTCTTTAAACCCACGTACCTAGACTGATCACCGGCCCAGGTGTCGCTCATTATCCACCCTTTATAAACGGGTGGATCGAACCAGTCAGACGCGAAGTCTTGTTTGCCCCGGTGACAATTCTGAGCGTTTTTCTACTGTGTTGGATATTCTGTGTATTACCTGGACTGTTTCATTGTTGACGATTCTTGCCGCCTGCCCTGACCTTTTGCCTGGATTTCGACCTGTCTTTGTCTTGCCTCCGTTGCCCTGTTTGCTGTTGTTGACCCTGCCCGTTGTTTACTATTAAAAGTCTGCAAATGGATCCGAACGACTCTGACTCTTCATTACACACAGTAATACTTTTTGTTCTGCTTTTATTTGTGTGCACTCACAATGTCACCAAAACATTGTGCTTTTGTGAAATAAAGAAAACAAACAGGATGGAGTGCAACACAAAACTAAAGTGCAGCAAAACCTTGAGAAACATATCTACAGAAAGCTTGAAATGCCTTAAAATGAACCAATTCGAATGGAAAACATAAACTCTGATTATGTAATCGGCATAGGAACATATCTCTCTAAAGGCATGTAACTGTACTGCAGAGTCAGCGTTGTTAACTTCATCTCTGCACTGACTGAGAAAACACCAGTTTACTAATTAACAAGTTAAATATCGCCTTGCTATTTTACACACAGTCTTTATTTTTGCCAAGTTTTTGCAGCAAGCTTCACTTGAACATGCATTATGGTTGAGATTCCCGCTCCCAGTATATACTTAATTAATTAAATTTACATAAATATGCAATTAGACTACTAATCCCACATTTAGTTGACTGCTAGTTAACTAGACAGACCTTTAGTCAGGGGCAGTACTTGTCTTCACAAAATATAGATAATATTGTGACGCATAAACAAAAATTACAACTTAGAAGTCTTAAAGAATTAGACATCTTTATGTAAATTGCATTTATTTTTTTCTTTTGACGATTGGCTGATATTGACATGGAAAGCCCGGCCGTGCAGTGATGCAGGAATCAGTCATGATCACAGGTATCTCCCGTGGTCGGACAGATCTGGAAGTGAAGCGGAAGAGCACTGACCTTTCACTCTATCAGACTCATTCACCTGGTCACTCTGACCTTCTGAACATAACAACATATTGATCTGATGCTTTCACTGAGCAGCCATCGTCCTACAGAGCCTAGGATCATTTTTATATAAAGCTTT
Source organism: Enteromius argenteus (assembly GCA_032357425.1). Taxonomy (NCBI): domain Eukaryota; kingdom Metazoa; phylum Chordata; class Actinopteri; order Cypriniformes; family Cyprinidae; genus Enteromius; species Enteromius argenteus. Next base: position 1,976,916 of record JAUCMR010000028.1, read on the forward strand.
CCTAAGCCAAGAAGATACCCGATGTCAGATGTACATCTACATCACCAAACAGCATCTAAATAAAAACTTGTGAAAGCATTATCACTGTATGTTGCCTGGGAAACAAGCGTGACTTTAACGTCTGGAAAGAACGAAGCTCTTATTTTCTCCTGCGGTTCTACGGCGGCTCTTCTTTCTTTGGCTCTGAATGGCAGATTAAGTGAGAGGTGAGGGTTCAGACTGATCTCTGTGTACACACTTAATCACAGCCATCACATCCACACTGATTGCAGGTCTGTGTGCACGCTCACTGCTGACAAGAGGCTTTCTTTAGTCTAATGTCTCTCGCACTTTCCTGTTCATTCAGTGAGATGAACTCTCGTTCAAACGTTGCATTTTTGACCCATCATCCTGTATCTCATAAAAAAACCCAAAACAAAAAAAACTTCTCATTAATGAATGAGAAAAATGACAAAGTTTTGACTATTACAGTGTTATTACCATGTTATTACTACACCCTATTTTAACAATTAAAATTAAAGAAAGAATCTCAGCCATCCAGTCACAGCCATCCAATCACAGCCATCCAATCAAGGCCATCCAATCACAGCCATCCAGTCACAGCCATCCAATCACAGCCATCCAATCAAGGCCATCCAATCACAACCATTCAAACAAGGCCATCCAATCACAGCCATCCAGTCACAGCCATCCAATCACAGCCATCCAATCAAAGCCATCCAATCAAGTCCATCCAATCACGGCCATCCAATAACAGCCATCCAATCAAGTCCATCCAATCACGGCCATCCAATAACAGCCATCCAATCACGGCCATCCAGTAACGGCCATCCAATCAAGTCCATCCAATCACGGCCATCCAATAACGGCCATCCAATCACAGCCATCCAGTGACAGCCATCCAATCAAAGCCATCCAATCATGGCCATCCAATAACGGCCATCCAATAACGACCATCCAATCACAGCCATCCAATCACAGCCATCCAGTGACAGCCATCAAATTACATCTTTAGTTTAATAAACTAATCTAAATAAATATAGTTGTATACAAGAAAGAAGGGAAAATTCCAAGAAAACAGTCCCCCTTGTTTTCCTTGGCATGCTCTATTTGTAAATTTAGTATATTTGAAAAGGAAACAGGAATGGTGAGTAATGAATAATCAGACTAATTCCCAGCCTGCGCTTGTTCTTTGTAGCACTTGTGTCTTAAATGAATGAACCGCTGATGGACAGAGAGGCTGTGATTCAGAGTCAGCTGGGGTTTTACAGGAAACCATTAATATTTTAGGGAAAAAATAAAGTTACACTAATCAAAGATCATTGTTTTGAAAAATCAGACAATCAGAATAAAACTGTTTAAAACAACCAATAGCTGTAGCTTGGATCCTACAAAAACAACAATGCCTTTAGCCCATTTAATTGTTAAGGAAGTTTTGATTTTCACTTCATTAATAAATGAAATTGTTCATTATCTTTACATTTCTTTTCAATTTCAATGTCTCAGACATGAGTTGGTGACAGTGAACACCTGCTCTGTGTGTCTGTGTGAGATGAATCTGGAGTCTTTCACACGCTTTATATTGTGCTCTCGTCCAGCTCAGGCTTCAGGGATGGACTCAAAGGCGAAGCGACCTTCCAGCTCCATCTGTTTTGTACACGGTTGAAAGAATACGACACATTAGGGCCGCTGAAAATGACTCCTTTAAAAGTAGGTGATATGTGAGCACAGGGACAGGTTCACTCCATCAAGATCAAGCTGACATCTGAGAATATCCTCCAGGAAAATAATGTCATACAGCGGCCGGATAAAAACAGGACAAAACAAAACCGTAATATCCTGTTAGGTGCACAATAAGATGCTTGCCAAAATAACTGCACCTTCATATAAAAGCACCAAGGCTACATCCACATGCTGTAGAACCATGTTTAGTGCAGTCACAAAGGACGTCTATGGGACAAGGTATTTAAAAATATTATTTTACATCCTGCCCAATGTTGTCAAATGAAACTGTACTTACATTATAGTGAATGTAACTGTGTACGTATATTATAAGGTTAAAAACCATATTACATTGTAACATTTCAATCTAAAAATAAAATAATGTTTTTTAAAGCAAACGTTAAATTCACTAAACTAAAAATAATATAAAAACAAGATAAATTGTCACAGACTTGTCAAAGGCTAGTTTGAATACCCCATTATGATAGTTACTGCATAAAAACATAAAAATGCACTTATTCTAGCACACTGTCTGACAGCAAATGTTTTAGCAAAATTTATGTTTTTCTGTCGCAATTATTGTGCTCCATCTGTTTGGTGCACATTCGGTTCATCCATTTCTGACAGCAAAATGCAAATATTTCCATGACTTTCTATTTACAGATGGAGAATATACCTGAAATGTAAGTTCACTGAGGAAAACTGCACAAATCAATAACATAAAATGGGACATGCATCTGTCAGAGCATCTTTAAACTAGACGTGTTAACTATATCTGACTGACGAGAGATTATTATGCCCTTAATATAAAGCCTGTTTATGCAGAAGCGCACTCTGTGTCCTTTGCTTTTTTTCAGATGCACTCGTATCAAACTACTACAATATAAATGGCATTACCTCCTTTCATACCGTTATATATCTATGTATCTTACAAACTCAATTTACTGCCAAGCACTATAGACTTCTGTTGTAAAAAATCATCATAAACATTACTTATTTTACACATTGAATTCAAGGCACATTTACTTCAATAGCATTTTACTCTGTAGATTGTTTCAAAACAGCTTCACAGTAGCTAATAAACTGGAAAAATAGTTTAAATTGATGTTGTTGTTGTTTAAACAGATTTTGAAGCAGCTCCAATTGTAATTCAGTGTTGATCCAGTTTAATTCAACAGCAAGGTCAGTGTTTCACAATTTATTAGTTATGAAAACTTCAATCAGAAGACAACAGTGTCATCATTCAGCTCGATTTGGTTCAGTTCAATAGGGTCAGTGTTACGAGCTTCATGTTTCCTGGTTTGATCATTAGCTTGTGCTACTGAAAACAAGATGGTGAACTAATGCTCAGGTTAATGAGAGAAATCAATTACAAAGTCAGACATCTGACCTGCCGTTTGGGTCAGAGCCAATGATGATCATCTTCACTGCAGCACTGCAAATCACCAGAGCTGCATGTGTGTGTGTTTGTGAGGGGCTAATGTTCTTTTCCACCTCCAAATTACATTAGCGGAAACGGTAATGGTACCTCACTGTTCTCTGTCTGCTCGCAGTACTTACGCTATCACAGAGGCAACACCTGACCAGCACAAGAACACACTCCATTAGAAAAGCAAACAGGGTCTTTACAGACAACCCAAGGCGCAAAGCTTAAGTAGGTTTGCACTTTTCCCCAGCGCAGTACACAGACCCTGATGTTTGCTCAGCCCCCACTGATAAGCCTGTTTGTGAAACAATGGACAGGAATGGAAAGCATGTTCTTACAAATGTTAAGCACAATAATGTTTGCAAGCACATTTGCGGCTCCGATCATGTGAACACCTTTGTGCAGATTTCCAAAGATGCTCTGGATGATTGTCAATTCAGGCTGGATAGCACGGTCATCAGGAGAGAGGTCAGGCCTGCAGCTCAGTGAAGAAGCAACTGTGACACTGAAGCTTTCTGACAGCACAAGCTCTTAGCAGAGAGGTGTGAGGTGGTAAAACGAGCCCTGTCAGATTAAAACATCTCCATGTGGAGGAGGGTGTCCCTGTTCGACCCCAGCCACATTTAGCCACGAGTTCAGCGAATGTAGAAGATCAGTCAGATATGCATTACCCATGCTTTGCATAATGTGTATAAACTATATACAGTATATGAAAGAAATTATGAGAGTTGCGTGTTCTTTCTGTGCTTGTGCAATTATTTTCTTTTATGTGGGCTTAGTTTGCAGTCTCTTCAGCTGCTGTTATTTGTTATTTTGTTTAGTTTGTTTTCTTTTATATGCATTGGTTTCTTCAGAACTTTGTCTTGTGTCTTTCATGTTTTTCTACATTTAAATGGACTGCTTCATGTTTTAATTTTGTTTTAGCCCTTATGTTATGCTTTTTTACTCTGTCAGCTTTAGTTAGTGTGTAATGTTGCTGTTTGAGCTTCAAAAAACTAAATCTGCAGAGGAAGATACTCTATTTTTTCCAAAAACAGTTTTCAAGAATTAATAAATGGCTAGTTCGGACTACAGCGCACTGCTTATGGATATTGTGAAGTCACAACGTCCTGTGGGAAAAAAAAGGGACGAGGCCTAATTGAGCTGCGCTAGAGACCATAAACTATATTGAAGTGTAACAGCGTAACAGTGTACAGTGTAAGTGTTGCAACAAAAACACTTTGTAGTACAAAGAAAAGTCATAAACGCAAAATCTTCCTACACATTTGACGTTAAAACAGACAATGAAGAGAATGTGTATCCCAGGGTTATTAATGCACAGATATGTTTTCTCACAGGGTTTTTCTAGGAACTAGGCACCAGGGCAATTCCCTGAAAACTAAATGCTCCCTAAGGACACTTTCCTGGCTGCATTAGCACTAACAGTAGAAAGTGATTTGAGTAAGTATGTATGCTTCATTTATATTTGTTTTCATTTGTTTTTTATTTGTTTAAGGTATATTTCGAATCCAGTGTTAATCGATATAGCATTTAGCAGTCCTGACTGATGCTATAAAGTTAATTTGGAGTAAAAACGTCAATAAATGCTTCTTAAGTTGCTATTCAACTGCAGGTTATAAATGAATCTTACTGTAATGGTGTAGCTTGCTTCCCAGCAGACAGAAAGGCAGGCAGGCACGAGATCAGATAAACGTGAGACATTTAATGACAAGACAACAGGATACAGGGAATGGCTGGAGAATGCGCAGAGACTAACATACATTAAACCATCGACTGACACTGAACACTACACAAGGCGAGGTTTAAATGCAAACATAATCAAGGACGAAAATACAAGACACCTGGGAAACACGGCTGGCAGGGGGTGAAACACTAATGAGATGGGCAGGGCTACAAACAAGGCAAGACACATGTACACAGAATCAAAACAAAAACAGCACATGGAACATGACAACGTGACATAACACCCCCCCTCCGGAAGGCGTGTCCTCACGCCGACCTAGGAACATCTAGGGGTGGGCGGGTACCCGAGAGGCCGACACAGGCAGAGTCACAGGAGGCCTCCCGGGCATGATACAGTTCTGGAGCAACCATGGCGGATCTGGAGCTTTGGGCGGCCACGCCGTATATGGAGCCTTGGGCGGCCACGGCGGATCTGGAGTTTTGGGCGGCCACGGCGGATCTGGAGCTTTGGGCGGCCACGGCGGATCTGGAGCCTTGGATGGCCACGGCAGATCTGGAGCCTTGGGCGGCCACGGCGGATCTGGAGCCTTGGGCGGCCACGGCGGATCTGGAGCTTTGGGCAGCCACGGTGGATATGGAGCCTTGGACGGCCACGGCGGATCTGGAGCCTTGGGCGGCCACGGCGGATCTGGAGCCAACGGTTCCCCTGACCGTGATTCGAGGCTGGGACCCGATAGCTAAGGATTGGAATCCACGGGGATCAGGATCGGCATATCAGCCTATAAATCTGGATCCACTCTGGACTCGGGCATCGCAGACTGGAATCCGCAGGACTGTATATCGGCACTGACCGACACTCTGGGACTGGACTCGGGCATCGTGTTTAGTTTGTAGTCTCTTCAGCTGCTGTTATTTGTTATTTTGTCTAGTTTGTTTTCTTTTATATGAATTGGTTTCTTCAGAACTTTGTCTTGTGTCTTTCATGTTTTTCTACATTTAAATGGACTGTTTCATGTTTTAATTTTGTTTTAGCCCTTATGTTATGCTTTTTTACTCTTTCAGCTTTAGTTAGTGTGTAATGTTGCTGTTTGAGCTTAAAAAAACTAAACCTGCAGAGGAAGATACTCTATTTTTTCCAAAAACAGTTTTCAAGAATTAATAAATGACTCGGGCATCGTGGACTGGAATCAGCGGCAGACGGGCTCGGCGCTCCTGGCCGAACTTCAGGAACTGGCTCGGGAAACTGCACAAACAAAAACAGCACATGGAACATGACAATGTGACACTTACTCACAGCTCTTTAAGAGATAGCAGCATTTGTGAAACATACAGTGAATATATTTATTAACTAAAAATCATGATTTTGGTTTAATTTCTATCGCACAGCCCTAAATCAATGAACAGGGCTCTTCCTATTTTGCTGGTTTAGATCCTACTCTCAAAAACATTAGTTGTAAGAACTAACTGGTACAAAAGCCCCAACTAAATGAATGAATTAACAAGACACAGGTGAACATAATCCATAACCAGTACCAAAATACTAAATCCAAAAACAAGGAAAACGACAAACAGAAACAGAAAATGCAGCCTGAAAAAATTACATCTTTTTAACAATCTGTGGTCATCTTTCTCTCCTTTTCGTTCGGTTTCACCAGATCCTCATTTGTGTGTTTAAGAAATAAAATGGGTTTGGATGTCACCAAAACGAGTAAAACACACAGATCAGTTGCAGGGCAAGCAGAGACAATTTCATTATTGAGTTGAGTCCTGTTTTGCAGGCTCAGCGACGGCAATGAAAGGCATGCCGGTTCAATACCCTCTTCAGAAAGCAGGCTTAATCAGACATCTGCTGAATAAATACCGCTCTCATAAAGGCTATTTTGCAGCACTCAAAACAAACCGTGCATTAAACACAACCTGAGCTATAAAACCAGAGAGCAAAAGGTGCCTAGAAATCCTTATTTAAAAAAAGAATATTACTGGCTGTCATCCACCAAGTAGCTGTGCACGCAATTCAATCAATGAAAAGGCCATTAAGCTTAACAAACCTGCAGGATCTAGAAACTCTCTATTGACTTTTGAAAATAAATAAAAGTTCAACTGGAATAACGGCTAGGAAACATTTACCCCTGCATATATGTGGCACTAAAAATAACCCTGGAGCTTATCAACCCAAGATGTAATAGTTCATAAACCACCTGTATTGCACAATACACAATAGTGTTTAGTTCAAACTCTTAGTCATTCTGAAGGCCTTGATGAGCAGCTTCACATGAGTTTCATTAGTACGGTGTACATTTTAGGACATCCTCAGACCTCAGTCATAAAATGAAAAGGCGTCATATGCCTCAGACTAAAAGGCTTCAGTCACTGGACAAAACGGCATCGTGACTCAGACTGAAAGGCTTCGAGTCTCAGGAAAAACAACGTCAGGTGTCAGGTCTCGTACAATTAGGCAGGTGAAACGGACTCCGATTAAAAGACATAAGACAAAAAGGCATCGAGCGAAGTAAACTGGAGAGTGACTTGTTGCCCCATGTCTTGTCACTCACACACGGTTCTGTACAAGTACCATTCCAAAAATTACAGAATCGAGTCTGGTTCTGATTCCTGGTTCTGGAATAGAATTTTCTGATAGAAATGTTTTTTGTTTTTTTTTTTGTTTTTTTTTGAGATTAGACCGCCTTTCATGTTACGATCTACTCTGTCATGCAGTGCTCAAAATTGTGGACAACATAAGCCAGTGTCACAGTAAAATAACCTCTGGATCATTTTTTGAACTGGTTCATTAAAACTATATCTGAAAGAATGAATCAGGAAATGGATCTGACTTCTAATCACTTTTTATGAACAGAAGGGATTTTAAACATAAAAATAAAAATAATCTTTTATCTCACAACTAAAAATGCTTTTAGCGAGCGTAAGGAGGCGAGGGCATCTTGAACAGAAGGCTGCATCCTCAAATTCAGATGATCTCAGTACCAACCCGTTTTCTTTCACCTGAGTCTATTTTGGCCGATGACTTTCTGTCTGGCGCCTTTTAATCTGAGTCAACTTCGGCCAATGCATAATTGTACGAAACCTGATGTTGTTTTTCCTGAGACTCGAAGCCTTTCAGTCTGAGTCACAATGCTGTTTTGTCCAGTGACTGAAGCCTTTTAGTCTGAGGCATATGACGCCTTTTCATTTTATGACTGAGGTCTGAGGATGTCCTAAAATGTACACATTAGGGTTGGTGCTGAACTCTCCAGGATCTGAACCCCACTCCCGAAATGCATCTGAAGAGCAATAATATGCTACTTTTTCAATGGTGAACAAAATTAAAGATACCATACAAACACAGTTCATAGATCAACCTCCACGAAGACATAAATATTTAAATAGTTTGTGCAACTACAGTAAAATAAATAAATAAATAAAATCAACAACATATTTTCCACTTTCTCAAGTACTCAGAAATGTCATTATATGTTAGACCAACAGAATTTTCTCAAATGTTGTTCCAGCAAGCACCGTGTCATGAAGAAATAATGCATATGCTGTAGTTTTATTTGCTGATTGTTTTGCGGCTTGTTGACTTTATTTGAACTTTTCTTTTGTTACTTAGCTATTGTTAGTTATGCAAGGACAAGAGCTGGACATTAGCTGGACAAGAAATCCCAATTGTAAGTCGCTTTGGAAAAAAATGACTAAATGTAAATGTAAATCTGTTGTTGTCATGATGATTTTATTGGCTAAAAAAGACATTGTGTTTAGTGACTGAACAAATTCAAATAGACAAAACAAAATACAACTATTAGAAGCAATAGTTGAGAGAACCTAAAACAATTTTTTACAGTGGTAGACTCATGCATGGCCAGTCATGTTTCGCAGGGCCCCATGCAATTACACAGCCAATAACCTTACTCGTATCCACCTCAGTAGCAGCAGAAGTGTTTAGAACAACAACATGAACACAATAAGTACATTGCACTTATTTTTTTATGTAAGTGCATGGTAGTTAAGGCCACTTAATATAAAGACCGGCAGCTGGACATGAGTGTGAATCGCCTGTCTCATGTATTTGTCCACATGACATTCTTACTTGGAAAAGTTTTACTGCATAGCTTCTGCCACGCGTCCGCATAAAGAGCGCTTGTGTGGGTCATGTTAACCCGAGTCTGACTCAACACTCTCAATCTTTCCACTGGATTCTTTTCCTCTAATTGCTCCTCTTCAAGTAAGCACAAAAATTAAATATCAGTCACAGCCGTGAGCACGCAATTCGGCATCAGCTCTTAATTGCTTTACTTAGGCTTGTTCTCCTTCCTATGTTTAATTGGTTGTCATGACGAACTTCACATGCAGCAGCAAGGGAGGGAAATCGCAGAAGCCACCAGGACAAAAGAAGATTAGAACAGCCAAAAGAACCAACTCTTCCACATAGAGACGTGCCACGTCAGCCAAGTGCTGCTAAGAAGGGTGTTTTGGTCCTGCTAAATTCAAGGAGAAGGCAGCTGGGCTTGTGATGTTCGGACATGCACCGGTGAAGAGCGGCTCTTGCTGTGACTGGCCTTCTGCTGTGATGGACATGTGTGATTTCATCTGACAGATGCCACTTGATGTTTCTGTAGTGTATGAACAGTACAGGGTGAAAAAACAAACATTCTGATAAACTTCAAAAACCTACATAATAACATCAAAATAGAAGGAAAACTAGAGCATAAATAGAGAGAGAGAGAGAGACTACAAGTCATAAGGGTAAATTTTGATTTTATTTGAATGAATAAGTGTAGCTGCACTGGTCTAATGATAGCCACGCTTCATACAAATGTCATGTGCGGTTTATTTGTCTCTGCCTCTGTCTCTTTTCAGCAGACACCAACTACAAGAAACTACAAGAAGCAAAGCATAAGCATGTTCAAATATGCTTTTCCCAGAGTCCTTTTTCACAGTCTCTCATTCAAATGTCCACTGATATCCAAGTACACATGTGCGTCCAATCTGAATTCAATTACATCATTTACACTCAGACATTATTCACATAAACTGATATAAACACAACATTAAACACATAATGCAACAGACTTAAACATGAATTACCGTGTGCGCCCCTCTTAGACCATGTGGATAAAGGAACTCTTGTCAGGCTGTAAACCATGTGCGTTTCTCTGCCTCCATATTAGTTCAACCCAAAATGCAATGGTGCCGTGCTCAACATGTAACCTGTTACACTTCACAAGAGTCTTAAAGAATCTTTCTTAAAGAACCCTTAACCTTTTTTTTAAACATTTCAAGGGGGCACATTCACTTTTTATGACCTTGAATATCACATTCATGGATTTAGTCAAGTATTTTTTAACAACTCAAATTTATATGAATTTGTAACATAAATATACACATCTCTGACATTTACAGTAAGCTTTCCATTGATGTATGATTTGTTAGGACAGGACAATATTTGGCTCAAATACAACTATTTGAAAATCTGGAATCTGAGGGTGCAACAAAAAAAAAGTATTGAGAAAGTCATCTTTAAATCTGTCCAAATATGCATATCACTAATCGAAAATTATGTTATATTTTGAGTAGGACATTTACAAAATATCTTCATAGAACATGATCTTTACATACAACTATTAACATATATGGTGTTTATAATTGGGTTTAAGTAAACATCTGTTGAGTATTTTAACAATTTTGGATTGTGTTGAATTTAAAACCGTAAATGCAGCGTGTCCACCAGACCCACAAACACAGGCTGAATTACAAGGGTACAACACCCAAGGGTTAAATATTGAAAAACAAAAATACATACTCAGTTTAGTATGAAAATATACTATGGATTAGTATCGGTTATTGATTTTGTCCACCACCTACAGTACATCAACAACCAAACCAAATTAGAACTGCTTTATGGCCATGGACAGTTTGTCTATTATTGTTACTGTGGAGAAGTAGCAAAACAGCTAAAAACAGCTTGTTCAGGAAGCAGGCAGTGTTAGATGCACGTCACAGTGAATCACTCTCACAGATCTAATCTCCGAGGTTACAGGTCATTCTTCAGCATCAACAGAAGATTTATCTTTCAGTAGATTTATGAGGATGAATTAAGGCAGTATTTTTTTTTTTTAAATAGCCTATATCTTGAGCTGCATAACAAATTGCAAGAGATTACGTACAAATTTTAATCCATTACTGATTACAAATTACATGACAAAAAATGTAATCAGTAATGTAATACATCATAATATTATAATAAGTAATATAATCAGACTACTTTTTGATTACTTGTGTTGCAACTCATTTATCACATTGAATTAAATAGGACAATCTTGTACCATAATGTGGGAACATGCTATTGTAATAATTTTATATATATATATATATATATATATATAATTTTAAATCTCATGGGTACTTAAACGGGTCCTTGATTATGACCCCACTTATATAACACTCTACACATAATTTTAAATAAAAATAAATCTCACATTTTTCCCCACTTAGCAAAAGAAATGTCCTCATTCCAGATATACTAAGAACCAATAAATCTCACATTTTTTAAATGCCAGAATTAACATAAGAAATATAACTTGTCATAGCACAATATCAAACATTTTGTAACCATTGCACAATACTAATTGTCATCACTTGGGAAACTTAATAACAAAAGGATTTTTTTTTCTCTTAACAAGAAAACTTCCTAGACCTTTTAATAACACGCCCTGAATTTTGACACATTTTCTTCCAATTGAGGTGACTGCTGCACAGCATGAGGAACTTGTGTTATGCGACCTGAAGGCCTTCGTACATGAGGAACAGAAGAAAGTACAGAAGCCTCATTTTCACCGACCCACAGCCCTTCTGACAACAAAGGAAGAAACCCAGGTAAAGCTGTGTATTGTGGACTCACCTCCTGAACACTTCTGTTCTTATCTTGACCAGCACATGTGGAAGTAAGTGCTGGTTCTGTCCAGTTGGCCCTGTAGGGCTTCAAACATTCATAGTGAACTACCTTTGGTTCTGCCTTCACATTTAGCACTGTGTAAATAATTCCAGCCATGTCCACTGTCATCACCCGATATGGTCCTATCCATTTTGGCTCAAGTTTCTTTCTTTGTGTGGTTGGATCATTCATCCACACCAGGTCACCCACCTTAAAAGGTCTGAATTTCTCATACCTATTAAAGTAGTACTCATGCTTCAGTCTGTGATCTGTACTAGTGTTAAGCACTTTTCGAAATACGATTGACTAAAGCTGAACCATAAGTCTGCGGAGTGTCTATTGCTCCATCTGATGGAGAATCAAGGTATATGTGTTCCAGTAACCGAGGTTCCCGACCTTGGGCCAAGAAGAACGGTGAGTACCCAGTGCTAGAATGAGGAGTAGCGTTAAATGACAGTACAACAGCAGATAAGTACTGGTCCCATTCACCACCACTATGAAAGAGAACCTTGGCTAACTAATCCTTCAATGTCCTATTGAACCGTTCTACCATTCCGTTTCCACGAGGATGGTATGGTGTAGTTCTCTTTTTTCTGATGTTTAAGCTCTTACAAATGCCCTGCAAAATCTCTGACTCATACTGACGTCCCTGATCAGAAAACAATTCCTCTGGAACACCGTGTTCAGGTATGTACTGTTCACACAACAACCGTGCCACTGTACTGTCCACTGACCTCTACATCCCGTGGGATCAACATCGAAAGGCAATTGAACACTCATCGGTCCATTCAAAATGCACATCT
>JAUCMR010000028.1:1989577-1999993 GCA_032357425.1 Enteromius argenteus
ACACAAACTGTATTATTCTTAAATTATACTGGATTTGGGCGTCCACCATGATACTCTGTGAGAAATAAGGCAAGCGGGACGCCATAGAGGAACATCACTCTTATCAGCCAATTAGATCTGAGGACCAGAAAGAGCTGCTGTATCAATTTAAAGTCATCACTGCGCTCACAAACATCGCTTTATCAGGCATTACAGGCATGATGAGATGAACATGAGACCAATCCGCCGATCACCGCAGATCAGAGTCACACAAAGGAGGTGTTTGGAAAAATTAATCGTTGAGCGATCCGTTTAGGAGTCGTTCAGCAACTAAGGTAAAAAATAAATGCATATTATAGCACAGTGTTTTTTGACCTTACATGCATGTCAACCTGTTGTTGGGGACTCCCAAAACTAAAATATCAACCCATAACCCATAATAGGTGCACTTTAAGCCAAGTCATCAAAAAACAGATTGTGTCAAAGCAGCTTCACAGAGATAAACATATAGAAGAATAATAATGGAAACTTTGCTTTTGGGAGAGCTCAGATTTTGTTGTAAAGCAGCTCTAATAGACAATAGTGTCATTATTCAGCTCAAGTCAGTTCAGATCAGTAATCAATCAGCTACATGTGAACAGTTCAGTGTTGATTCAGTTCAGTTCAATATCAGGGTCGATTCAGCTGTAAAGCAGCTCTACAGAAAACAACTGTGTCATCATCAGGCTTAATGCAATTCATGTTTTGGATAACATTTCAGAATACTGTTCTGTTGTTAATGAATAACTACATAGGAACAAATGACTAATGCATTAAGATCGTAGTAACTACTATTATCTAGTAAGAAACTCTGATTAATGAATAAGTTAAACTTGTAGTTCACTATTAGCTAATAAATGACTTATATGTTTTGGGGATCTTTTCATTCTAGAGAAATATTTAATAATTAATGTGTTTTATGCATTATTTATAATTAATTCTAAAATGAAGATCATGGCAACCCACTAGTAACGAGTCAAGTATTACCAAATCCTTCGATAGGAACGTCTAATTACTTCAAGCAGTGTTCTAAAATAAAACACATGATCTTATTGTAAACGTTTGAGATATATTTAAGATTACATATGTAAGGATAGAATTTACTACATTACTACTGTAACAAAGGAGACGGGGGACGTGCGGATCCAAATACATGGTCATACAAGAGGGGTCGAGACTACAGCAAACAGGGATGGTGGAGGCAAACACAAGAATAGTCTGGTACAGTAGAAAGGGTCGGATGATCGGCGAACAATATCCAAAGGGGCAAAGACAGAGCAAACATATAGAACGAGGCAGAGGTCGGTACACGGGCAAAACAAAACACAAGACTAGGCAAGACAAGAAAACGCTTGACACAAGATAAACTTAATGCTCGGCCGAGACTGGAACACAAAGGACTCTTTAAATACACATGATAACGAGAGGATGAGATAATGAGGGAGGAGGGGCTAATCAAAAACCATAGTGACAAACAAGAGGGCGGAGACACAAGGGAACAGACATTTTCAAAATAAAAGTCCACAACTGACTAAACAGGGGAGCACTGACCGGAATCATAACAACTACATCCTTCTGAAGAAAGCACTAATTATTTGGATCAGTATTCTAAAGTAAAGATCATGGTAACCCACTAGTAATGATGAAACGTTTTACCAAATCTACCAAAATGAATTACTGGAACCTTACAAATACTTCAAAAGTTTACACTGATTTCAGTCATTTCAGTTCAGATCTTGCCTTTAGAATACTGATCCAAAAACTATTTGAAATTCCTTTAGAAGGATGTAATAACACCTGAAGAACTACTATCCAACCACATTCACCACTAAGTTTCAGAGTTTCTTATAGATACTAGTAGTTACTAGAGTGCTAATATTGCATTACTCATGTGTTCTTCTGTAGTTATTCCTTAATGATGGAAGTGTTACCAAATACTGATGTGATCTAATGGTGTTTGAGCAAAGCTGTACTTTCAAAGCTTGGTTACAGTAGATCTCCAGTAAGTCTCAAGTCTCAAGGTACTGTTCATTCGGGGGTCACACTTACTTTAATGAAAGGTGACAAAGCTTCAGACCAAACTCCTGGACACAGAAGTGTGTTTTCTCTGCAGTCTTGGAGCAGTGGCTGTCACGTGCAGAAGCCTCATGTGAGCAGGTGGAGGTTGATTAGGGTTGGCAGCGAAAGAGAAAGAGGTCCTTCTCAAGCCTCGGCGCTGAGGAAATCCCTGCCATCCGGAGACAAAGGCTCGGATGATTGGCCTGCTGGGAGAGATGAGCTGCTCCTGCTGGCATAACACCCACACTTGTCATTCTGCAAACAAGCCGGAGCATTTTGGCACTGGATGATCAAGCAATCGCTTTAATGTCTTTCTCCAAACAGCCGTGTTGATCAGCAGCTTCGGTCTTTGTGCAGAGATCGATCGTGTCCCTCCTGTCTGCTGTTGTTTCTCCTCATTGCTGTGAAAAGTCACACGGTTGTTAGATCCCGGTGCTTTAGCCAAAGTAGGACACGTTCCTGGATGCACTTCTGAGTCCTGGTCTGTCCGGAGCTCGTTCTCTGACCGTGCATGCGATGCAGTCTCATTTACAGGTTACAGGTTACAGGTTACAGGCTAACCCTAACCCTAATCCAAGTAAAGTGTGAGTGAAGTTTAAGTATAAGTCCACTCTAGACGTGTTTCCCCAGTGTTCTGCTTGTTTGTTATGAAGACGTCTCTGTTGGCAGGTGGTGAAAGCAGAGGACAGTCGAGTCCGAATCGAGACCTAGTCCAAATGAAAATATAGTCTTGGACTCAAGATCAGGTCCAGTCTCGAGCCCTGCATCGTTGCATGTGACCTCTGTTCTCTAGAGGGATTCACATCACATTTCAGTGGATTCCCATGCCTGCCACAACAGGATTTACAACCCTGTTTCTGACCTCCAGTTTCTTTGTCTAATCTACAGACTATGACACACCAGACTCCCGATAGGCCACCGTTATCAGTGACATCTGCTCACCTCAAACACAGAAGCTCTTCAGATTAAACCAGACCTCCACAGAAACTACTGTGATTACTTCCCAACAGTATTGTACCTTCACGCTGCTTACTTTGAAAAACATTGAGATGTTTTGTGGAAATGGGTTGGACTATGAATTTCTCAGATGCATTTAGGAAATGGCCCGAAACAAGCAAACACTTGCATTAATCAGCCAAGCAGACATGGATATTAGCCAATGCAATAATTTCAAAACGGTCAAATATCGACACTTTTAATGACATTTAATCATGTAAGTCTGACTTCAGTGTGTATTCATGCAAGATCAGAAAGAATGCACGCTAAGACAGAAAGGGAAATGTGCTTGCAGCTGTGAATTGGAGAATAACGTCGACTACAGTGCGGGGGATTTGCTTATTAAGTATTTTCCCGGGCCCACAAACAATCAAAGACTCAAAGAGCCGAGTCTAGTAAACAGCATATTTACATCAGGACCACTGTAATGGATTCAGATGCTTTCTGATGAGACTGAGATTGATTTTCTTTGTGAGCTCCTCAGTTGTGGACTGTGCAGGCTGAAGGAGCGCAGCTGCTGCCCTCATTTTTAAACACACACACACAGAGAGGTCTCGCCATCACTCTGTCGCTCCGACGGGCCCGCCGTATCCATGGAAACGCTCCAATGCTGATGCTGGCGAACTGGTGATCGACTTTGGCTTGGAGAAGATGTGGCATGCTGTGATGGGATATTGGCTAAATCATCTGGGATGCATGGACACACAGGGCTGTAGAACACGGAGAGTGAACAGTGTACGCCTGGCATTTCAGAGAAATACACACAAAAAACAATAAGAGGCAGAGTAGCTCTCAAAACGACCAGAAGCAATGCATCTGCAGCATATACCAAAATATGTGTAACTTACAAATCAGGGAGATTCTGTCATGTTATGGCTGTATACATTAATACATACTTAAAAAATATATGTATTTATGCAAAAGTGTTATTGCAAAGCTTTTTTCAAGAGTTGTTTTCTCGTGCAGATGCAAACCATTAAAAATACTAAACAAGTTAGCTCCCTCTAGCGGCTGAAGAGCAAACAAAACACCACAGCTGGGTCATTCTGTGGTGCCATGTAGACAGGAGAAGGGTTGAGAAGGTTTGAGACTGATTCTGTCAGACTAATAATGTGTTCAAGAAAATTGTGCAAACTCAAACTAACAGTACATGTTAATGGGCAGCACTTTATACAGTCTAATTCCAACTGAAGTAATGTGTGACTTTTTAAAGTGTCTGAATGTAATTGCGTTTAAATTTGACATTACAAGCCCAAGGTGTTTATGTTGATAGTTATTTACTTTTGAATTATCAGTTGTTTGCTATATATTGATGATGAGGGAGCTGACATTTAAAGACTTGCAGAGAGAATAGAAACACATTTCTAGGTTTTATTTTATTATGTAATAGTTTCTAATGTAATAAAAATTAAAATGAACACAAATTAAATCAAATGGATTTGCAGATGGGTGCAGAACATGTAGAAGTAATTTTTGATGCATATTTATGTGCACTGCACAGAATGTAACCAAATTTGTTTAAATGTTGTTTGAGATTTTAAGTATAATGTTGCAGTCAACACCAGCTAAACCAAGACCAAGACCAGAGTGTGTTGAGACCAAGACCAAAGCAGCAGTTTATCTGAAAGATCCACAATTACTGCTGTAAATTTAATCAATAAACGCAATTAGAATAATAAGACACTATAAAGAACTTTGACCGATCAAATGCAAGCACTAACAGCAAAATTAATCTAAGCTCTGCAGAGATGGCACAGAAGCTGCATCTTAATTATTTCGATTGCAACTGCATAAATATGGTTAAGATTAATGTTTTATTAATAAAATAATTTTTTTAAAAACTCAGACTAAAAGACAAAAGTCATATACATTTACGATGGCTTGGGGGTGAGTAGATTATGGGCTATTTTCATTTTTGGGTGAACTATTCCTTTAATAGGTACATGGTTGCAAACTATTTATTTTAGCTACATAAAAAATAAAAAAAGTTGAAAGTTAGTCAACTAAACTTGTTTATTTAAATGTAGCTAAAATACATTGATTGCAACCTTAAAAAAAAAGTTAGTAAATTCAACCTTTTTTTTCAGTGGAGAGCAGAATATGACTTCTGGAAGATTAAGACAATGTTAAAGGGATAGTTCATCCAAAAATGAAAATGTGATGTTTATCTGCTGACCCCCAGGGCATCCAAGATGTAGGTGACTTTGTTTCTTCAGTAGAACACAAACAAGGATTTTTTGTAATGACAGTCAATGGGCACACAAACTTTTAGAGTTAAAAAAACATGACATTGAATAACTATCTGAGATTGTAGATAACAGTGTCAATGGTCCATGTGAGAGATAGGTGGCAGTAATCCACAATAATGCACAGAACTGAACAATAAACACTGTTCAGTTTCTTGCAAAACTGATCGTTCTGTGTCTTAGGACATCGATGTATCATCACAAGCCACAGGGTTTAATTTGGACGTGTCTGTGAATGTTTTTTTAACTTTAAAAGATTGTGTGCCCATTGACTTCCGTTATATGACTGAAAGACTGCAACAGTTTGAGTTAAAAATCTTCGTTTATGTTCTACTGAAGAAACAAAGAAATTTTGGTGAAATATAGATATACGTATGCGAGAGGACATGGATCTGACATCAGTGAAAGCTCAGCATGAATGACGCGGGAGGGAAATTAAAAAGTGAGCATGAATCAACATGAGGGGAGCTGTAATGATGAGTGCGCTCCTGCAGTCACTCTCCTAAACGAAGAAGGAAATGTCAGGCCATGTTTAACCAGCCCAGAGGGCAGACGACACACTTCTGTGTATGAAAGCAACGGCTTCTGACTCATATCTTTAGTCACTTGACACCCATAAAATCAGCTACCGAAAAAACGTATTACAAACCACATTTACTCCTGTCACACAATGCCTGGCTGTTTTTGCAGATGCACATGATAAAAATAAAAAAGGTACCAGATACCAGGATTTATTCATCATTATAATTGGTTTCATGTGGTGCGTTTTTATTATTTCCAACACGAAGATTCTGTTAGTGTCAGTATTATCAATATTATTTTGAAATATCCTCATCTGGTAAATGACTAGATAAATCATGGAAAGATGGGTGGCCTCACTGGAATAAGGCTTTGTCAGTTTTGATATTCAATTAAACTATTTTTATTCATTGCTGGAGATGATTTGCATAGCTTGAAGGGTGACATGTCCTTGTTGACAGATGGGACATTACCATACCTCTCCACGAACTCTTTCAGACCTCACACACAGCTCTGCTCCTCCATCCCTCATCCATATGCAGCACTTCAGATCAGCGTGATGTGTGTCTGCTCATATTCTCTCATCATTTCCTCACCCTCAAGATTTTGTTTTGCTGCATTAAGGGAATCTGAGTAGGAATAAATATATTTATTAGGCATTTATAATATAAGAGTTCGCTATTTGTCAGGTATTGCGTTATAATAACTTGTATGTGTTTATATCTGCTTATAATGCCTTTGTAAATGCGTTATAAGTCATTTACTATAAACCCTTTACAAGGGGAACCTTAATGTAATGTGTTACCGACATCAGTAACATGGGGGTGAGTAAATGATGGCAGAATTTACATTTTTGCTCAAACTATCAATTTAATTTGTCAGATACAGTACATCAGGAATAGAGGTCACTTTTGGTCTTTATCTCTGTTCCTTTTCCTGTACACAGCAGTAAGTAATTGAAAGGCTTGACACTGGAAAACAAAAGCTCCATTCAAGACTGCAAATTGAATTTGGATATATCCATTAATGTCACTGCAGCAAGAGGGAGAGAGAGAGAATGCTCTTCAAGGTAATTACCTTCAATTTTCTGCTATTAAACTCCATCAGAATGGACAGAGCGAATATCAGAGATGAATCCGCACACATATACAGAGAGCGCTGGCCTCCGCTGTGTCCACATCCGAGCGGGAACAACCTTTGTTTATGCATATTTATTCACACAGAAGTCTATAAACTAACAAACTAGTGAATCATTTGAAATTTGTCTGGTATGTGTTTTTTTGAGTAGGTTTATTAAATGTGGACTTTACATAAGATCTGCTCAAGGGTTTTTTTGCATAGTGTTTACTGTGGCAAGAGGTTGTGTACATACTGCCAACAGACACACCATAATAGTACTGAAATACTTCCCTGTACTTTTCTATTCCAGCCAATGTCATTTAGTCACATAATTCTTTCAGATTTGCTCCAAATAATAAAATATCCAAAAACAAGCATAACTTCATCCTCAATACCAAATGCAGCAGCTCTTTAGTAGTTTCAGATGCAAAAGGATATATTTGCAAAGTGATGCATATACGTATTTAGTTAAAAATCTGTGCATGCAAAATAAAATAAAATAATTACATAAAAGGGGACCACAAGAGTGCTTCAGCAAACCTCAAGGTGACTTTGAAAAATGTCTTGGAAAACCTATATGTTTTGCGCATTTTTATAAAGAATATACATTTTTCTTTTGCCAAAGAATTTTCTCATGTAGAAACTGTGAGAATGAATCTTTGTTCCTAATTCGTATATGACTAGAGAAGTTGTGTAAATTAATTGGTTAAAATTACGATTATTTTATAGCCTGTTTCACTTTACAGAAGCTAGTGAGTACCCATAGATTACAATAGGTTTTGAAGGCAAACAGGGGTCTTTGAATGTTATTGTGAAGGCCTTAGAGTTAAAATGGTTGAGCAGAGCTTTCTTCAAGCGCAAAAGAAGTCCATGTCCTACAGACAGAGAGAAAATAAAAACGTATAAATTAAAACAGAATAAAAAGAAGTAGAAAAAAAGCGGTAGATGAAATACTTACAGTGGTTGGGATCTCAACCGTTTTCTTCTGAAAAACGTGAGTCTCGTTGACATGGTTACTGGGGAAATATCCAATCACACCCATCTGGTCTACATAGCGCTCACCGTAGACCTGTGAAAGAAAAGCTGCTGCTGTGATTTCTGGGTTTGTTTGCAGAGAACTGTTAAATATAAAGGCACGCACACTTCCAGACCAGAAGACTCCGGCTCCCTCTACAGGCTTGAGTTTAGAAAACACATAGATCATCTGGCCTCGTCTCAGGTTTATGTATCTGCAGTCTGAAGCAACGTAGTCTTCAAGAGCTCTAGCCATTGAAAGCACATCTGTGAGGCAGAAACAAGTCTTCAGAAGTAGAAGTACAGATAATAAAGACGGTCAACACCAACCTGACTACAAAAACAAATAATACATGTACATATTGCTGAAACAGAGCAGAGGATTATATTTCATTCCTTCTGGAATTATATAAACATAAAAAAATTCTGGTCAGTTAAATATAAACTTGAAGTTTTGTTTTCACCCTCATTCTTTCTCTTCAGTTCTTTCTTCTATTAATTCTTCACAAGAAACAAACTATAATAGTTGATGAACAGTGTAACTCACATGAACAGTCCTTGTCTGCACAGATCTTGACGTCTGCCAGTTTGTCCATGAGAGCGGCGTGTGTCCCATAACACACAGAGCCCACACAGATCCACAGGAAGACCAGGCCGAGTGATCTGTCCATCTTCATGTAACTGCACAGCAGGAATGACTTCTCCCTGTGAAGAGCAGCTCTGAGAGTCCAGACACACATTCCAGCTTCAGCTTCCGGACTCACACTCACCCGCCAGACAAACACTGAGCCGCATGTAATAACTCTTACTAACAAACATCACATAGTGCTGCATTCATAGCAATAATGAACATATATGAAAATCAATGAAGGCAATGCAGTTTCATGTGCACATTCACAAAACATTACACATATCTGCAATAAACAATAGGAGTATGAGTATCTTTGTCATTTCTAGTGCACTGAAGTAAGTTGTAATAAAGACTGAAGGAATAACGGTTTTCTTTCTCTCTTTATATATAATTTTTGTTTGTTTGTTTAAAGATAATTGATCAGGTCAGCACACTTGATTCTGTATAACTGTATAACTCAGCATCTTGTAGAAATGTAAGTTACAATAATGTTTCATAAAAGCCAAACAACCAAAACAATTTGGTAACGGTCCAAATATGCAGCTTATTGCTGAGGTTTCTTTAGTCATATCTGCATTTCTGTCTTGGATGATATGAAATCTTTCCTACGCTCTAAAAGAAATGCTGGTTATGTTTTAACCCAAAAGCTGCTGGGTTGTTTACATATTTTCCCCCAGGTGTTGAGTACTCTTTCTATTCTTCTCATTGCAGACAGGTGGTGCTGTTTGATTGTCACTCCATTGCTCAACCCTCGTGATCAATCTGCATATACTAATAAACACATTTACACTTCGGCTTAGCTTTATGCAACACCCAACATACTATTATGGGATTCAAATGGGTTTATCTCACTAACAAATTGCTCAATCTGCATGCACGCACACGCACACACACACACACACACACACATTTGGTATTAGTTTATAGGGACTCTCCATAGGTTTAATGGTTTTTACTGTACTCTCTCAGAAATAAAGGTACAAAAGCTGCTACCAGGGCAGTACCTTTTCAAAAGGTACACTTTTGTTCCTATTAGTTTCTATTAGGTTAAGTACTAAAATGTACCTTTAAGGTACCAACATGGACTCTTCAGGTCCAAAAATGTCCCTTTTGAAAAGGTACCGCCCCAGTGACAGCTTTTGTACCTTTATTTCTGAGAGTGTTCAAACCGTAGGTGCTATTGTCCTACACCTAACCCCACCCCTTACAGGAAAATACAGGCATTTTTAGATTTAAAAAAACAAACAAACGAACAAACAAAAGTATGTTTTTATAAGCCTTTTGAATTACAAGGATGCAGTGTCCTCATAAACCACCTTCAGATTGTAATACCTCTGTCATACCCATGCCATTAAAGTCATTTGAGTCCCCATAAACCACAAAAACAGTACACACACTCTTTCACAGACACGTGGTATTGTCCTACACTGACCCTACACCTAAACCTACCCCTTACAGGAAACTACAGACATTTTTAGATTTTCAGAAAAACACCATTTAGTATGTTTTTTAAGCCTTTTGGATAACAGGGACACTGAAAATGTCCTCATAAATCACCTTCATATTCATACCCATGTCATTATACACATTTGTGTCCTCATAAACCACATAAACCCACACACACACACACACACACCCTCTCTCACACACACACACACACATGCACACACACATTTTGTGTCCTCCACACACACACACACACACACACACACAAGATGGTCCAAGTTACAGTTTTTTCCAGACGCTAGGACACATTTCTCAATACTTAGGTCACTTTTGCAAAACTCTTCACACAATTCTCCAAACAGACTTTCA
>JAUCMR010000028.1:2036370-2049510 GCA_032357425.1 Enteromius argenteus
TTTTTTTTTTTTTTGGCCGGGTTGCCCTGGGAGTCTGGTGACCTGTTGGCAGAACAGAAAGAAGAGTTAGAAAATGAGCGGATGGAAACATGAACATAAAAGAAAACATGATATTGGGCGGGGGCTTGGAGGGTAGTGGCGGGGCATAGTGGAGAGGCGGTGCAGCCTGCAGCGGAGGCTGGGGCAGAAACCTACGCGGAGGTTTAGGAACCTCGGCGGAGGAAAAAGACTTCGGTGGATGAGGGGGGAAGGGGGCGGAGCAGCCTGCAGCAGAGGCGGAAACCTACGCGGAGGTTTTTTTTTTTTTTTTTGAAACCTCGGCGGAGGAAAAGGGGTTTTGGGAACCTCAGCGGAGGAGAAAGACTTCAGTGGATGAGGGAAGGAGGGGGCGGGGTAGCCTACAGCGGAGGCTGGGCTGGAAACCTACGCAGAGGTTTTGGGAACCTCGGCGGAGGTGGATGGGGGAGAAAAGACTTGCACAAAAAGACAAGATGCTGGGGAATGAGAGATACGGGTATTTATAGGGGAAGATCCCTATCTGATTGGGCGCGAATGATCAGGAGCTAGTTCGGCTAACGAGCTGCCAGCTGTGGGTGATTATGCGTTTAGCGATCCTCTCGAAACGAAGTTATTATCAAAACTTCTACTAAAGTGCTAAAAGAGAAACACTTAACCGTGTCTTTTGGATGGTTTTTTTCCACTAGTCTGAAAAAGAATACTTTATGAAAAACCAAAAACCCCAAAATCTCAAATTTGACAGGTGCATGAAAAAACAAGGTTTTTGCCTGCAGTGTCTCCCCTTAAGCAGACTTTATGCTTTATAACTTGGCAGATTGTTTACACGCACGGCTATGTTACACACTAAAGAAAAGGTCAAATAAAAAAAAAATTACCCTTTTAATAACGACAACCCATTTAAAAAACAAAAGGGCATAATCATTTTGTGCCCTAATTTTGAACTTTAGCATATTTTCTTATTTTACATTATTTAAGCCATTTTGCAGTCTTTCTGGAAGTGTGTCGAGGCCCGTACAACATATTTGTAGCCAGGCGTAGCAATGTCTTAGCAAGCAGGTGCCTAAGCAAACACTCAAATCCATCGAAGTATTCAAAAAAAGCCTTCAAACTAACAATAAAATGTGTACGTGAGATTCCAGTGAAGGCTTCGTAAGGACAGCGTTTGAACTTGACTTTTTCTGGGGGTAGGTCATTTGTCTTTCGCATGTCAATAAACCTCCGTGCGTGGCTAGAAACACATGTTGTTCTGTTGAAACTGGAAACTGTAGTATGATGTATCACTAAGTTATTCTCAGAGATATACAGCGTCATTAATCAGCATGATGTTGGGTGATGTTCCTCTTGCTGGCCAGTGTGACCTCTAGATTAATCTGTCAGCTAATGGATTCAACCTGGTGTGCGACAGGGAAACGATTGTCTGTGCTCTAAGGCCCATCTGTTCTCCGGAGCAAGATGTGAGGATGTTTGTTTGGGTGGGTGAGTGTGCAAATGTTCAGAAGTGCGATGGAGACATTCAGCAGGGTTATTATGAGCGCCACCTGATTTGGGCTGGTCAAGATTTTTTGTCTTACATGGAGATATACAAAAGGCCTGTGACAGGAGATGAGGTTGAGGGCACTGAGGTCATATGCAATGAAAATGTGCTACATCCCAAGGTCATGAAGGCTACGGCTGACCATATAATACATCTCAAAGCAGATTTGAAGGATTGTGATCAGTAAATATTTTAATTGCACTCATTCTGAGCAGTATTCAATAAAATTAACCTTTTATATATACTGTATAATTGAAGAATGTGATGAGAATACCCTCAAATTAAAGCTCAGAGTGTTCGGGTTTATACTCATTATAAAACTGTAACTTAAATATGTTAAAATAATAAAAATTGTGACTGCGTCCAAATATATATGGACCTAACTGTATGTGTTTTTGTATGTTTGTGTGTGGTATTTACCAAAATTCTTCAAAATATCTTGTGTTAAGTATAAGAAAGATACAGGTTTGGAAAAACCTGAATTGACTAAATTATAACAGATTTTTTATTTTTTATTTTGGGGTGAACTGTCCCTTTAAGTACGGTGGCCCAGTAGTGCACAACACAATTTAAAAAGCAAACATAAGCTCACTACAGAAGGTAGTTATTATCATGCCAATGTATGTTCAAGTGTTCGTTTTTTTTAAAAGTTTGCTTTAAACTAGTTATTTTGTGCTATAACAACGGGGTGTGGTGTCATGATTGTGAGCTTGAAGGAAGTGGACTCGCATCGTCCATCTTTTTTACAGTCTATGGTACAGACCGCTCGCAAATACTCGTGACATGCAGACCAACTGCCCCCTAGTGGTCTGGAGCATTTCCGTTGTGTTGTGGCTTAATGTCATTGTGTTCATAGACATATAAATATTTATATATAGTTGTGTTGTGAGCTTATGTTTGCTTTTTAAATTGTGTTGTGCACCTCTGGGCCACCGTATTTGAGAGTATTTTACTAAATAACAAAAAGTGCACTTAATGTCAGATTAAAAGTTGACTTTAAAGTACATTTTAAATCGTGTTTTAATAATCTTTTGTCATACTTAAAGAAGTTTAAATATACTAAATTGCAACTTCCTTCCTTCTATTTATATAGCTCTCTTTACAGTACAGACTGTGTCAATTTATAGTATCAAGTAGGAAAATAGTGCATCAGTAATGCAAAAGTACAATAGTAAACACTCAATCTTCTAAATAGATATACTTTTTAATATTTTTAGGACCATCACTGTATAATGTAGAGAAGCTGACTGAAGGAATGCTTTATTTTCTTTGCTTAGTGAACAGAAAGAAACTTGAAGTGGAGGTGCTTCACTTTGTCAGCTCTTCCAAAATTAAGTGGCGAGTGGAAGACTTCAGTTTGTGTGTGAATGAGCCTAAAAGGTCTTAGATAATATGAGTACATCTTGACAGTCGGATCAAAAAATTTGTCTAAAACAGGAGACTTGTGGCAGAAATGGTGTACTGTTATACTAAACTGCAGATTGCAGAGATGTTTTTTTTTTTTTTTTTGCTTATGGATATGCTTTTAAATAAAACTGCTAGGGAAACAAATTTGGTTTTGATTTCACCTCTATTCAGAAAAAGTCTTATGCAGCAGAAAGCAGCTGTGACATATTGTCCCTGCAGGAATTTTTACAGAATGAATCCGATGGATTGTGACAATCATCATATTCAGCACTTGATGTTGCCAACTTGCACTGGAGATTCCTGAACTGAGACTAGATACAATCTGAGCTTGTCTGTCAGGAGAAATCTCCAATCTGTACTACAGAGGAAAGGCATTTGAGCATGAAAGGTCTCATGTCAGACTTACTTCTTGCTGTAGTATTTTCTGTTTTAGTGATAGATGTTTGACCTTTTCCAGGGTGTATGTTACACCACACCATGTGACTCACTACAGCTGTTTAATGATAATCTCGTTGATGCATATCCTCATGTAGAAAAGTGGTACTACTTTACAATATGATCTCATTTGTTAAAGCTACAGTCCATAACTTTTTTGCGTTCATTTATTACATTTATATAACAAGCGAGTACACCTTGAATCCATTTTTGGCTTGAATAAAAGCCATGAATAAAAAAAATTATTAAAAAAAGACATTCAAATCCTAATGATCAACTAATGATCTTCGGTTGATGGCGTGGAAAATGACCTACAAAATCCTGTTACAATTCTGCAGCAGATTAAAATGCTGTGTGCAAGTTCAGGTAACTCAAAAACTTGCGTACGCGAGCTGAGACCAGACGTGAGATTTTGCGTAGAAATGACAGAACGCCCAATTGTTTGTTGTATGTTCGTTTAGTAAATGAGGCCCAATCTGTATTGTTAAAGAGATAGTTCACACAAAAATAAAAATTATCCTGTCTTTTACTCCTCTTCGAAGCATCCTAGGTGTATGTGACTTTCTTCATTCAGACGAATCCAATCAGAGTGAAAATAAAAATTCTCCAGACCCCTCCAAGCCTTTGATTGGGTTTAAACGGGTGATAGCCATAAATAACGTGTGTGTATTTGTAATAAAACATCCCTCACACAGCTCCGGGGGCGAATCCATGCATTTTTGTATGATAAATATCCATATTTCAAATGTAATAAGCACTTTTCTCTCTCGTCTGCTGGCTGTGTAAACCAGAAGCAGTCCCGGCGGATGTATGCATCGTGCACATCTCTGGGAAATGTAGTTTCAAAGGAGACAACGTTTCCTTACTTTAGCAAAGTAAACCAGTCTCCTCTTGGCTTATATCAAAATCCTCCTACATTTTTCTGTACAAATCCCCTGGTGTTTTGTTTTGTAGCAGACCTGAGAAAAAAGTGCTTAAAAGTGCTTAAGAAAGTCACAAAAACCTAGAATGCTTCAAAGGTGAGTAAAAGACAGGATAATTTTAATTTTTGGGGTGAACTATCCCTTTAAAAGCGCTATATTATGGTGACTTGATTTGACTGGTTTGGGTAGGTACCGCTGCAGAGTAGCCCAGTACCTGTGTGATTCATCATAGATATACACAGAGAAATAGATCCAGCTACAATGTTCTTCCGCAAGACACACGCAGTTCTTTTTATTAACCACTAGAGCACCAAAAGTTATGGAACTTTGTTTTAGTTTGACGGGTTTTTTTTCTTCTGCAAGCCTCTGAAACAATGAATGTGTCTGATCTCGCTCCCCTTGTGATGTGGCAAAGGGATCTCTTTATAATATAAGAGAGCAGTGGATTTATTGATTTATTTACTGTAACTCATATTGCTGCTGCAAATTAAAAAAAAAATGTTTTAAATGTTTTACTTTACATGTAATGAATCTAAAATATATATGAAAGTTTCATGATATTCTAATTTTTTGAGATGTACGTGTGTGTGTGTCACAAATTTGGTCTATGCACTTCAATTTATTCACCACAAGATGTCATTATCCACCGCACAGACACACTACACAGACTGTTACACATGACCCTGGACTGCATCCTCCAGTGCACTGATTGCACACAGCTGTAACCAATCACTCACCTGACAGCAATCACACACACTATTTAAAACCCACACTTAGTTCCCGCTCAGATCGCAGAGTAGTGTTTGCGTTTATCGCTCTCATGGCTCTCTACAGAGCCATTTTCCTGTTTCAGTTTCTAGTTCTAGTCCTAGTCTAGTCTAGTTATGTTTCCTGATTTCCTAGTTCCTGATTTTTGCCCACATATTTTGGATTAACCCTTTGCTTGCTGTTTCGGACTGTGCTTGCTCCTTGCCTGGACTTTTGCTTACGTTTAGGGATACCTCTCTGGTCTAGCCCTCTGGATTATGTTTGCTGTCACCTGACTCAAGCCCATTTTAGGATTGCTCTTCAGTCCTGCCTGTGCATACCTTTTTTTTTTTTGACCCTGCCAATGTTTTGACTACGTATATGAATAAAAGCTTGCATATGGATCCAATCGCCTCTCGTCTTGTCAGCTCTGTTACAATATACAGTATATATAAAATTAGTGATATTTAAATTGAAATCTCATTCTAAATCAGGATCACACAGGATTTTTAAATTAAAGTATGCTCTGTGTGTGTGTGGTAAAAGAAAACCATTACCTCATCGCGGCTCTTCAGGATTGCCACATCTGCACGATGAACTTTAACCCTTTTAGAACAAAAATGCAGATGCACATTTCTCACCCGTTTAAAAACAAGGACAGACTGCTCCACTGCTGAGGGTAACCTAGCAACAGTTCACTGAGAAGTGATGCAGGATGAATGTTTTACCACAAATCCCAGGACACTGGAGTCTGAAAGGCATCTACTCAAAATCTAGACATCCACACTGATAATCTATTAAACTGAGTTGACTTTTTATACACCTGGGCTTAAGCTGGAAATCAGCATCTGGGGCAGTCAGTGCCCTGCAATGTGTAGACCCTCAAACAGACATTTCTTAAGACTTTTGTTCTCTCCTTATAAGATTTTTATCTTTTACATTCTCTGTCTGTCTTATGTTTTCTCTGTCTCTTGCATTAAGTATCAGTAATTAAGTATCAGCAAATCAGCATATTAGAATGATTTCTGAAGGATCTGCATCATAGGAATAAATTACATTTTAAAATATATTAAAGTAGAAGATTGTTATTTTAAATTGCAATAATATTTTACAGTATTACTGTTTTACTGTAATTTTAATTAAACAAATCCAGTTTTGGAAAGCACAGGAGACTCCTTTTTAAAAACGTAAAGAATATATGCACTTATTTATTTTCAGAGCTTTGACGAGTATGATGAAGAAACTCATTTTTTTTGAGTGATGT
Organism: Enteromius argenteus; assembly: GCA_032357425.1. Lineage (NCBI taxonomy): Eukaryota > Metazoa > Chordata > Actinopteri > Cypriniformes > Cyprinidae > Enteromius > Enteromius argenteus. Next base: position 2,042,699 of record JAUCMR010000028.1, read on the forward strand.
GAACCTTTAGATAAAAAAGAATCAAGAAACTCAAAATATTATGAGCAGTTGATGTTGCCATAAAGTGGATTTTACACATGCACAGATACAAAATCCATATGGCTGTGGCATAATTGTTTATAATCTATGGGATTAGTTTGCAGGATCAAGTCTGAATGAATCTCTTATTCAGGTCACAGTCAAATGTTTATGGATTGGTTAAAATGTTACATATTTCGGGGAAAACCTAAAGTGGATTTGCTATGCTAAACCCTAAATAAACTAAAGAAATCTTATGTGTATTGAAATAAAGTGAAAAGTACTGAAGAAATGACAGTACAATTATAAGAAATAGCAGTAGAATTTCATGCAAAAAAAACCCAAAAACATGTGCAGGATGTTGTAACGTACGAGACCGGGGCGAGTGGATCCATTCGCAGTTTTTATTCAAGGTCGACAGGCAGGGTCAGAAACACAAAATCAGAGCAATGCAGACAGTCCAGAATCATAAACAGTACCAGGCAGATGTCGGAGCAGGCGACAAACAATCGATAACAGTCCAAAATCATACACAGGAAAACAAGACACTGAAGGAAACGCTCAGAAATGTAACCAGGGGAATACAAGACTTCGCAATGTGGTGAATGTGAGTGTGACTTAAATAGTCCTCCTGATAGGAACCAGGTGTGTGTGCAATCAGTTCCTAGGCATGGGGTGTTATGGGAAATGGAGTATCTGAGACTGTAGAGTTCTGGATGGAGTGCCCTCTGGAGGAGCTTGTGGGCACTCCAGCTGGCGATCATGACAGATGTCACTTCTTGTAAACTGTGCCCATAATGCCATCATTCTCAATGATAATCCCCATTAGAGCTTACCATACGTTGATGGTTTGTTGATTTTATCAAGACGTGATCCACTGTGTGTAAGAGTCAATCAATGTGCAATCTGAGGCTTGATTCTTCTCTTCTATGTTGTATTCTATGAATAACGCATACAGTGCTAGAGGGAGCTCAAAGCAGGTATGATCAGTGCTGTATTTGGTCCCTGATGTGATGCTCAATAACAGCACTCGAGGCTATTAATGAAACTTGAAATAGTGTTTTTCTACCCTCTTTACTCAAGGGTGATTAGTTACAGGAGCTGAAATAATTCCTGTGACTGACACTATGTGAGACAGGGACCAGAGGTATGGTCCATTAATTGGTGATTTATATCTTTGCGATACTGATGACGACAAAAGTTTTGTCTTTGTCTTTGTCTTTTTTCACACCAAGCTCAAAAACTATAAAGATACTGTTATAAAAATCATTCTCAGTATTATGTAAACAATAACAATAAAGAGAAACAGTATCATTGACATCACTTCCAGAACTACCAGAGGACATTGTGTCGGATCGGGGTCCTCAGTTCACCTCTTGTGTCTGGAAAGCCTTTTGTACGCAGCTCAACATCAACGTGAGCCTAACTTCCGGGTACCATCCCCAGTCCAATGGCCAGGTAGAGAGACTGAATCAGGAGCTCACACGCTTTCTTCGGGCCTACTGTCATCACAATCAGCAGGATTGGAGCGACTCTCTTCTTTGGGCGGAATATGCCCAGAACTCTTTAAGAAAGCCATCAACCAACCTGACCCCGTTCCAGTGTGTGCTGGGCTTCCAACCACCCCTTTTCCCTTGGTCCGGGGAGCCGACAAACCTACCCACCGTCAACACTTGGCTTCAGAGGAGTGAAGTCACCTGGGACGCTGCTCATATTCAATTGGAATGGGCCATACGCAGAGTCACTCTCCAAGCTGATCGACATCGAAGGGAGGGTCCCCCATACCAGGTCGGCCAGTGGGTCTGGCTGTCCGCAAGAGATCTGAAAAAGCAAGAAATAACAGCTGGGAGAACATCTAGCAACTAATTAAGTTAATTGACATCAGGTCTGTGACATGATTAGCTATAAAAAGGTCCAGAGAGGCAGAGTCTCTAAGAAGTATAGACGGACAGAGGCTTCAAATCTGTGAAAGTGTGTAATGCTTATCAAATTATTAACAATATCAAATTACAAAGGCTGTCATGTGAATACCATCCTCAAAAGATTAGGAGAAACTCTGTGTGTAAGGGACAAGACCAAAGACCTTTGTTGGATGCCCGTGGTCTTCAGGCCCTTAGATGACACTGCATCACTCATCTGCATCATTCTGTCATTGATATTACTAAATGGGCTTAGGAATACTTCCAGAAACCACTGTCAGTAAACCCAACCCTCCGAGCCATCTGCAGTTACCAACTAAAGCTCTATCATGCAAAAAGAAGACCTATGTGAAGTGTTCTGTGGTCAGACGAGTCCAAATGTGACATTCTTGTTGGAAATCACAGATGCCGTGTCTTCAGCGTGTTATCAGCATTGAGTTCAAAAACCAGCATCTCTAATGGTATATAAGTGTATACGGTATGGGCAGCTTCATGTTTTGGAAGGCACTAAGAAAGCTGAAAGGTATATAAAGGTTTCAGAGCAACATATGTTCCCCTTCAGATGATGTCTATTTCAAGGAAGGTCTTGTGTATTTCAGCAGGACTATGCAGAAACACATACTGCAGCATGGCTTTGTAGCAGAAGAGTCCAGCGCTGAATTGACCTGCTGCAGTCCAGATCTTTCTCCTATAGAGAACATTTGGTGCATCATTAAACAAAAAAATACATCAAAGATGACCACAAACTCTTCAGCAGCTGGAAACCTATTTCAGGCAAGAATGGGACCTAATTCCAACATCAAAACTACAGAAACTCATAACCTTGATGCTGAGACGTTTTCAAACTGTTTTGAAAAGAAGATGAGATGCTACACCACGGTAAACATACCCCCGACATGTTTTGAGACCACAGCAGGCATCAAATTGGAAATTATATTATTTTGTGCATAAAACTATAACATGTCTCAAGTTTAAACATTTTTGTTATCGGTGTTCTATTGCGAATAAAATATTGGCTCATGTGATATAAAATTATATATTTTAAATAATATTTTCATTTTATTCAAATTTCAAATTGGGTTGTATCATAATATAATATAACATAACATAATATATTATATAATTGTTTGTAAAATGTAATTTGTTTTCCAGTCTCTGTACAACAAAAAATATATCAAAATGACTATTCAGTTAAATTATGATAAAACATCCACTTTTTGTCTAAATTCAGAGCTTGTGTTTCTCTCGTGGACTGAAGCTGCTGTTCTTATCTGAGAATGTAGGTCAGAACAAAACGCTTGAGAATGAGAATACTCTCATTCTCTTTGAGGCTTTGAGGAATTACAATGTAGGCTCAACACCAAAGACATACCCAGTATCTTGAGGCCCCCTCTTCTCCTGTACCTCCCCCTCATATTCCTTTTTTTTTTTTTTGCCGTATCCCATCTTTGTTCTTTTCTCTTCCCAAGTCACAGTATCTCTTCATATTCACCTGACACACCTGCTGTCAAAGTCACAGTCAGTTGTCAAAGTGAAGGTCACACTGCTGTCTGTTTTGACTGATTGTAGAGTCCCTTTGAGTAGAGATACATATGTATTAGCACAGACCTGTATGAGACGCTTGTTTTAAAATATTATTTGTTCTGATACACCACATTCCACATCAGAAAATGTGTACAGTGCAAGCATCCTTCCTTTCCTGTTATGCTGCTTGCATTTCGCTCTATCAATATTGCATAATTACATTTTTTGGTTCGACTACTCCATAGCGCAAGTAGAAATATGAAATCATACACCATTTATCAACACTGGCTCAAACGTGACTTGAGAAGCCGAGCGTCCTATCATGCCCTCTGTGATGTTACATCCTGGTGCGTCCAGCATTTGCATAATAATTAAAAGCCCATTGCTGGATGAGAATGATTTGCATCTGACTGCATTAAATGTGCTTTTAAAAGCTGATTTATTCTTTCTTTCTTCTTTTGAAATGAGCATGGCCCCTCCATCACTCTTTCAGTAGCTGCCTGTTGTTGGTTTGTGCATCATGGTGTCAGGTAAAGCTCATTTCCTCAGTAAATCAGACACGGGCAGCAGAGCTGTCCTGTACACACTTGAACTCTCTCACCTGCACTGCTTGATTTAAAGTCATTCCCTTCTGATTTTGCAGCAAGAGACTGTTATAATGTTAGTAGCCCAACAATTCTAAGAGCTCGACGATGGAGTGGGGCCCCCTGAGGGAGAAATGCGATTTTTACCGGGGGGAATGCGGTTGCAATTTCTACCGTGGGGGACCACCGGAACACAATTGCAAGGGGGGCCCAAGTGGACATGCTGTCAAGGGGGCCCAGAAACCATAGCGCGCCCCTGAGTGAAATGCATATTTGTGTTTGCAGTATAGTGTATCCGTAAAAAAATAAATAAATTGAAATCCCCTTCTGAACCAAATAATTCGCAAAACATGCTTGAAGTCCCGTTCTGGATCAAATGATTCACAAAACGTGTTCTGAATCAAATGATTTGCAAAAAAACATGCTTGAAGTCCCGTGCTGGATCAAATGATTCGTAAAACGTGTTTGAAGTCCCGTTCTGGATCAAAAGATGCGCAAAACAGGCTTTGAAGTCCCTTCTGAATCAAATGATTTGCGAAACACGCTTTTAAGTCCCGTTCTGGATCAAATGATTCACAAAACGTGTTCTGAATCAAATGATTTGCAAAAAAACATGCTTGAAGTCCCGTGCTGGATCAAATGATTCGTAAAACGTGTTTGAAGTCCCGTTCTGGATCAAAAGATGCGCAAAACAGGCTTTGAAGTCCCTTCTAAATCAAATGATTTGCGAAACGTGCTTTTAAGTCCCGTTCTGAATCAAATGATTCGTAAAACGTGTTTGAAGTCCCGTTCTGGATCAAAAGATGCGCAAAACATGCTTTGAAGTCCCTTCTGAATCAAATGATTTGCGAAACGTGCTTTTCAGTCCCTTTCTGGATCAAATGATTCGCGAAACACGCTTTTCAGTTCCGTTCTGGATCAAATGATTCGGGAAACGCTTTCTAAATCAAATGATTCGCAAAAAACATGCTTGAAGTCTCCTTCTGGTTGAAATGATTTGCAAAACACGCGTTGAAGTCCCATTCTGAATCAAATGATTCGCGATACGTCATCCCCCTCATAGTTGTCATGAAGCGCAAAATTAGCTATATAGACCAAAATAATTTTTGAACCAGGCTGTAAACATGTTTTTTTTCTGCTGTAAAGTTGGGCATTTTAACATGGGGAGTCTATGGGATTGACTCTCTCTTGCAGCCAGCCTCTAGCAGCCGGTCGATGAATTGCAGTTTTAGTCACTTTCGTGTTGGCTTCACAAGAGAGAGCGAGAGGTTGCCGCTTGGGTCTGACTCAAGTTCAAGTTTCAAAAAGCTCAGTTGATATATTAAACATTAAAAAAATTTGATGACATGAAACTTACTTATTGTCGTTAACACAGATCACACTAACACTAGGTTAGGCTATTAACCTTACTCTGGAGAGAAAAAAAGTTTTCAAAGGTATCTGCTTTTTTCACAAATCGCACCCTAACCTATATATAATTTTTTTGAGGAAAAAATCACAGTATAGGCCCTATTTATTTAGCGCTTTAGGAGAGTTTACAGGGCAAATGTGATGCAAGCAAAACACACTGATGCAACCCTGCTTTTTCTTAGTCAGGATAACATTTAAAAACAATGCATCGTGTTAGTGCTGAAGCTGTCCAGGAGATTTTAGTTTGATTGGCGCTGACGTGCACGACAACCCTCATGAGAGACCCAGAGGCACAAATAAGTTTCTTCATCTGGGATGAGTGCTGATAGGTACTGCGCCTCAGCAGACGAGACAGCGAGTCAGGACCATTTGGGTCTTCATTGTGATCTTCAGCTCAAGATTATTTATGCATACTGCGATTGATGGAGCTAGTGCTTCATTTGTGGCACAGGGGGGTCCCAGCACACACACTCCACTTTTATAGGGTCTGAAAGTGCAATAAATTTGATATTCATGTTGCATAGAAGGTTCACCACGCTATCTGGTTGGGCTCTGCATGCAGAACAACATCCATTACCATGCTGGACTAAATACATTTCTTTAAAAACATTTCTTAAAGGAGAAGAATCTCATGTGGTTCCAACTTAATTCAGGATTTCAGTTTAATCTGATGTCATTCAAATTAATGTGAAAACTGGGAAAATAGAAGAAATATAAGAAGAACAGCTGAAAACCATCCTCTCGCATTTAAAAAAAAATTAATGAGTAATCATTGACAGAAGCCATTAAGAACAAGATAAAATCAAAAGGCTGATTTTCAGAACAATGCAAAATTTTTCAGCCAAGTTTCAATGATAACATAGGTTATTGTATTTTTAATTCTAATTACTTTCAGTGCAGTTAATTTCTAGACTGTGCATAATGGTTACTTAATTCAGTAGATTTTATTTAATTGTCTTTTTGATACAGATGAAGTGATTTCAAATAGTATATCACAAAATACATGGAACAAGAGAAATAATTGTTCATTAATACATAATGCTGGATGTGAATTAGTCACTGCTATCCCAGAAGTCATGGCAAATGTGAGCACATTTATTTCTGTTTGATTGCTCCTTTTTTTCCTCTCTCTCTTCTTGTAACTCCTGCATGCTTGTCTGGAAGCATAGAATAACCTTCAAATGCAATTAGAACAGTCGACTCCCTGGCTAAACTATGCCAACGGCTTAAGATGCACCTTTATAATAAGCTTGATTAAGCTGGCATAAAAATGATTAAAGGTGAAGTGTGTAATTTCTGCATCACCAGCAGCACCAAATGAATTGCAAAGTTGGTCTATATATAAAAGTTGGTTATT
>JAUCMR010000028.1:2054996-2062496 GCA_032357425.1 Enteromius argenteus
GATAATCAGTAATTATGTCTCCACTGGATCAACAAATGCCTCGTTTGTAATGTGTTTTATTGTTTTGGTGTCATAGCCACGGGATAGAGCACCACGTTATGGTAAGGGGTGTAACATTTTCGTCACATGTTTGTGGTATTCGCCCAATCACAACACACTGGATAGCTGGCCAATCAGAGCACACCTCGCTTTTTTAGAACGATGAGGTTTGTACATATCGACCCGTTTCAGGAGGCAGGGCTTAGAGAAGAAACAATAATGTACAGTATGTGGAAAATAATGTGTTTTTTTCTTAAACCACATAAACACATTGGATTACACCAAATACACAAAATAATGTTCTTTTTAGCAACATCATATGACCCTTTAAGTTTCTTTGAATTCTTTAAAACCTATTACCAAAGTGATATTTGTAGTTAAAATCAGTTATGTGGTACTTCCTCCAAAGTGATTTATTAATGGAATCTAGATGATATTGATCTGATCAGAAACAGTATTCCACATACTCATGTAATTAGATTTATGTGATTGTGCTTTCCTCCTCCGCTGGTGGAAAACTGCAGATGTGAACTTCAGTGAATGACTCATCATCTCTTCTCAGTAACAGATGCTCAACTGTGCGCTGCGGAGAGAGTCAGTCCTTCAAATGAATCAAGCAATACTTGCTCCTAAAATCATGAACTAGGACCCAGTATTTACCTCAATCATTTAGCGACTCTCCAATATCCTTTATTAACTAATTTACAAACACTGTCAGAGGTGCTACATAAACCCACTGACCCTCTTTAGTTCTTTCTCATCATGTTTTTCTGTCCACAGCTATTAGTCAAAATTAATATTTTTAATAACCCTAAAGCCTACTGTATCATATTTGATCCCTTGATGATAATTAATAACTTAATGTGAATTTCTAACGATTAAACTTTACTGAAAAGTCTGTACTATTCTTATTGATAGATTATACTTTTAGCAAGTAAAATTATTATGTATATTATCTGTGTATCATTATCATTATCTTTGATAAGTATTTTCTGGTTTAAATATTACAAGATAGCATCCTGTTCAGATAACCCGAGAGTACCCTTAATTGGTTAGCAGTGTTTCCCAAGCCACCTATAGGGAAATTGCAATTTTTTTGAGATCCTAACCTCGGGCACCCCTGCATGTAAAATGCATGAATTGGCTTAGCTAATATCTCTGGCACACTGGGTCGCTATGAAATATGCACATGTGTTTAGTTATTCAGTCAGCCCATGGGAACTGAAGAATGAAAACTTCAGGACAGAGAACAACAGAAACTACTCAAGCTGGACACTTTTAAAAGAATAACTGACCCCAAAATAAATCACTGCCACGTTTATATAATGTACACCAGTCTTAATCTGGATTCCGGAAATGTTGGGACATTTTTTAACTGGAATAAAATGAAAACTAAAGAATTTCAGATCACATGAGCCAATATTGTATTCACAATAGAACATAGACAATGTTTAAACTGAGAAATTTGTATTTGTATGCACAAAATGAGCTCATTGAAAACAGTTGGGACTGGGGCATGTTTGCCATGGTGTAGCATCTCCTCTTCTTTTCAAAACAGTTTGAAGGCGTCCGGGCATCGTGTTTATGAGTTTTGATGTTGGAATTTGGTCCCATTCTTACCTGAAATAGGTTTCCAGCTGCTGAAGAGTTTGTGGTCATCTTTGATGTATTTTTCATTTAATAATGCACCAAATGTTCTCTATAGGAGAAAGATCTGGACTGCAGCAGGTCAATTCAGCTCTGGACTCTTCTGCTACAAAGCCATGCTGTTGTAATAGTATGTGGTTTAGTATTGTCCTGCTGAAATACACAAGGCCTTCCTTGAAATATTTACCTTTCAGCATTCATAGTACCTCCAAAACATGCCCACTGCTCATACCGTATGCACTTATGCACCCCATACCATCAGAGATACTGGCTTTTGAACTGAACACTGATAACACGCTGGAAGGTCTCCCTCGTCTTTAGCCCGGAGGACACAGCATCTTTGATTTCCAGCAAGAATGTGAAAAATTTGGACTCGTCTGACCATAAAACACTTTTTCACTTTGAAACAGTCCATTTTAAATGAGCCTTGGCCCACAAGACACTAGAAGCTTCTGGACCATGTTCACATATGTCTTCTTTTTGCATGATAGAGCTTTAGTTGTCATCTGCAGGTGGCTCGGAGGGTTGTGTTTATGTGGTTTCTGGAAGTATTCCTGAGCCCATTTAGTAATGCATTTAGTGATGCATCCAACAAAGGTCTTTGGTCTTGTCCCTTACACACAGAGTGTCTACACTTTCGATGATGTTCTTCACTGTAGATGATGAGACTTGCAAAGCCTTTGTAATTTGACGTTGAGGAAAATTTTGAGGAACACAAAAGAAGATATTTTAAAGAATGCTATTAATCAAATGGTTGGTGGACTTTATTGACTTCAATTGTATGAACAAAACAAACACTGAGCCATTTCTCAAAATATCTTTTTTATGTTACACAAATGAAATTCATAGATTTGGAATTCATTTATTTTAAAAATCACATAATAGTTTTAGGGTGAACTATTTCTTTAACATACATTAACATAACTGCAACAGTTCATCAAAGTTCACGTAAAAAGATCTGAAAGCAAATTGGCTAAATGAGATAACACACCAACACCATATGTGAATGAAAAGACCACATTTAATTAGCATGAGCTTCCTGGCAAGAGGTGTTTCCCAAAGTATTAGGAGAAAATCTGACCATTTACAGCTTCACAGACGGACATATATAAACCGAAAGCCTTAAGACTTAATTACAGAGAAGTTAATATTAAATGTTACAACCCCACGAGAATGATTTTCCATACATTCTGAAAAAAGACCACGCGCAGGCTTGAGCAACCCATCTATATGGCTTTATGTTCTTTTGTGTCTATAATATCAAAAGAGAGTTGAAAATGCCCCTTCATGTGTCACAGACCTTAAGATTCAGTAGCTCTTATTAAAAAGGCTTGAAAGCACTGTAGCACTTCAGACAGATGCTTCATATACTGCAAAAAACATTCAAGAAAAATCTCTGATTGTTCAGATTTGGATTCAGATCCCGTTCAGATCTTTAGACAGGTTAGATCTGTATTTATAATGACAAACCACTATTAAAGTCAACATGAAGTTTTGTTCATAACCCTTTTTAATATACTTAAAAGTATGTTTCCAAGTAAAGCAAAAATTGTAGGAACCTGAGCCTGGGTGGGCTTACACCAGCTGTTTGTAAGTTCTTAAAAGTCCACACTAGATTTTCAGTAACTACTAGCTATATGTTCTCTCAAAATGTAAACAAGAGTAAATTTCTTCATATTAGTGGTGTACAATATTTATTATCTGTAATATCGTCATGTTGTTTTAGCAATGTGCAAGCTGACATTATCAATGTCACTCATTCAGCAAAAATAAATAAACAAATAAATAAAAAAAAATTATAAGAGTTAAGTAATATCACACAAGCAAGTGTGCCAAGTTTTTGAACACTAGACTGTGAAATTGATTTTATACAATCATTCAACAATTATTATACACTCAGTATTACATTAGACACAATTGTCTTTTTTCTGTTTTGTCACTGAAAATAGTTCCGTAGAACATTTTTACATTCCAGAGAGATACAGCTCTCTTGTTCCTGAATGAATCTATTTTTGAATGAATGAGTCAATGATTCAATGATCCATTCATAAAGAGAGTCACTTGCTTTGATTCTAAATGAGTTAGCCATTTTGAACAAATCATGTGAATGAATGATTCAATGAATCACTCATTAAGACAGGGACTTCATGGATGTTTTAGTATTTATTTATCCTATTTATAATTTGACACACTCAAATGTAAAATATTGTTAAATAATCATTAAAATAATACCCCAATTACATTGTATGTCTAAATAATTGTAGTTTATTAGGCAAATCATGAGCTTATTGATACAATTCAATCAGTTAAATATTTAGTTTATACATTAAGTTGGTGCAATGCAAAAACATTTACTACTGCCTAAAACTGTATGCACACCAAATGCGAAGTAAATATTGCATTGCGTTACTCACTCTAGTGTACTCGCGGGATGTTTTTTGTGTTTGTGCATTTTTCGCAGATGCACTTAAGGTAAATATTGCACTTTCATGGCAATCGCACTGCCCAATTTTCACTATTTAACAGGGACAAATTTGCGTCTATATGCCTGTTTGCAATAACTTTTCAATGGAAGCTTGTTTCCGCAACTGAATAAAACAGAAAAAAAGGTTATTGTGGCTTTTTATCTCACATTTCTGACTTATTTGATCAGAATTGCGAGATACAAAGTAATTACAAGAAAAAAAGTCAGAATTGCGAAAAATTTATGCAATTAGGAGTTATAAAGTCCAATTTTGAGCAGAAAAATAACTAATATGTTCTGACTATATAACTCGCAATTCTGACTTTATATCACGCAATTCTGACTTTGTATCTCGTAATTCTGACTTTATAACTCACAATTCTGACTTTATATCTCGCAATTCTGACTTTATAACTTACAATTCAGAATTGTGAGCTAAAAAGTCACTATAACCTTTTTGTATTTTTTATTCAGTGGCGTAAACGGGCTTACATAACTTTCTATGTAATGTAGCTGCTCTTTTGGTGTGCACACACCATAAGTTGAAACTTAGTGGACTTTTGCGTCAAAATTAGGCTAAGCTGTAACTTGCGCACAGCTGGTGCAACCGGCCCAAGCTTTCTTCCAATGGTAACTGACTGGATTGGCCACCCATCCGATGAAAAAAATGGAAAGTTGTGCAGTGGCAGAGGAAATAAATACCTTTTAAAGGATTCAATATGATTAAGAACATGCATTAAGGAAATAAATAAGGTCCATTTTGATCTCATATTGACTTTAATTTGGCCCAAAATGTGTGTGTGTAGCATTAGATCTGCACTTGCACAAACACTGAGCGCAAAAAAATAAAAGTTAAACAATAGTGGTGGCGGCACGTTCACATGAAAATGCAGAATAGTGACCAAGACAATTTATACAAACTATGATCTTCCCAGTTAAATGGGAACGCGACTTTTAAAAGTGCAGGAGTGGAACACATTGCTGGTGAGTCCCGTTTCGTGAGCATTGGGTGTTTCCCAAAGAAGCTGATCCCAAAGTGTACCAGTCTTTATCCGACTGTGAGAGTGGTTAGGGCATGGGAAGGCTACAAGTGATTGTTTTTGGAGAGGTATGCGATAAGAGCCACAGCCACACCCACATAGATGCCCGTCCCGATGGTGATGGACAGTACGGCGAGGAAGAGTGCCCGTCTGGAGCTGGAGCTGGCGTGGTGAAAGTCTCCTTTAGTCACCGCTTTGTTAGTCTGCGTGAGAGAGGGAGAACAAAGACAGAAATAGTACATGTTGACATGTTTTGAGAAGGTCTAGAGTGTGAACGAGTTATGATCGCATAATAGAGCTGCAGAGAGAAAGAAAACAGAGAAATTATTAATTGGCCGCTCTCCAGCAGCTGACTGACAGATCTGGTAAAGTGCATAAATAATAAGTGCTCCATGACTCACCGCTCTCCTGCGGGGACCCGCAGCCTTTGAAGTCCAGGAAATGTTGCCAAGATTAAGGACAGATATTTCTGATGAATTCATTTACATCTCAACACGCCGTTGCCTCAATGTTTTCCTTCCCCGCTCACTTACAGATGCTCCTTCCTGACCATGAGATATTTTGCCATCTATTATCTTGATTTATTACATAATGGTGATAATTGCTTGCGGTGAAAAGCTGGACTTTCTGTCTGTAGGCTTTTGTCTTACATCTTTGCCAACATCCATCAAACAGGTCAGCCCACATTAACCTGATGATGCTAATCGGGTCATCTTGAAATTGCCCTCACATTTAGCAGCTGATCATAATTCAACTACTTCTGACTTACTGCATCACGAGGTAGGAACAAAACAAAATTATTCTAGTCATGCTCAACCTAGATTTTCCTCTAATGTGCTTTTTTCTTTCGCCTGGATGATATCAGACTTGTGTGCGTCACACTGGCGATACTGAGAGTGTGTAAAAAGAGTTGGTAAGTTCGATTCATTTCTATGAAACCGTTCAAACTTTTTCCTAATCTGATGTTCTTCAAAGATTAAGTTTCCCAAACATTTATTTATTTGTGGCGACCTGCCACGATATTAAAACTGGCCGATTTTCCAAAAGGCTTGTTGAATAATCATGAGCACGTAATGCACATTAAACCGAGGTGTGGGTGTTTTTATATCCCTGTATTTCTGAACTGAAACTGTAGACAGTAAGTCATTTTTACTTATCTAGAGATCAATGTTGTATTTTCATGTTGGCTATATATATATATATATATATATATATATATATATACACACACATTAGTTTTTAATGTTCTTGAAAAAAGTCTCTTTTGCTCAGAAATCAGAAATGCAGCAATAGTTTTTAGTTTTTTTATTTGAATATATTTTAAAATGTAATTTACAGTATTTCTGATGCAAAGCTGAATTTTCAGCATCATTAATACACCCTTCAGTATCACATGATCTTTCAGAAATCATGCTGATTGAAAAATATATATATTTTTGCTCAGGAAATTATTATTATTATTATTATTATTATTATTATCAGCAATGTTGAATACACTTGTCCTATTTTTGTGGAAACTGTAATCTTTTTTTTTTTTTTTTTACTGTCACTTTTCATCAGTTTCATCAGTTTATAAAAGTATATATTTCTTTAAACATAGCCTACATTACTGACATTTTTATCGGCAGTGCATTATGATGATTATATTCATATAGTAATGTGACTATAGATGTGATTATGAAATACAAAGACATGTTTAATTTTTTCTATAGGATAACATACACTAGCTGATACAGTAAAAGAAGAGGATAGTGGGAGGAATGGATGGGAGCTGAGAAACTGTTCTCAGGGCTGTTTACACAGAATCCACAGCATAATTAGCTCAAGAGACAGTTTCTAGCGTCTGAAAGATCCACTAGCTTCCTGTGAAAGTGGTCATTGACAGGGCAGCTGTAAAATTTATGTGCTCTGCTTACTTCTGGGTCTCTTGAGATTACCGTAAGATGTCAGCACTCCCCAGACACTGCTGCAGACAGGCATGGGAGTACGTTAATGGCATGGAAATAACAATGGCCAAAAAAAAAGATATTAAAATATGAGGTTAATTGGTGAGAAACTGCACTTTTCCATTTTTAAACTGCATTTTTTTGCTTGTTGCTTGACTTTTACAAACGCTTTGCTGAAACCTGGCCAAACATGAAGGTGATTTAATTTGTGAGTGGATGATTATTTTTTGCTGTGCGCTTACTAATTTAATCATTTTTGGGTTTGTAATACATTTAAGCCTCTTATGCATTTATACAAATAACACTTGCTAGATTTGCCATGCCGTAATACTTTAAATAATGCTAGTATTACATTACTTGTCCC
>JAUCMR010000028.1:2064996-2073396 GCA_032357425.1 Enteromius argenteus
CAATCTGATACTGTTCAGTGCTTTGACACAAACTGTATTGTTAAAAGCGCTGTATAAATAAAGGTGATTGATTGATTGAGTGTAATCTACAGTATTAACAGTTGAAAATTAGTCAAGCAGCAGTATTTGAACTTTGATTTGCAAAGTAGTTCATGTCTTCTTCCGCCCCTGCTGTCAGTCAGTGTGCAAACATGATTATCAGCCTATTTTCCGTACAGATGAAGGACTGTACTTAGTAGCCTAATTACTGCTTCAATTTAGACATGCATAATTAATTACCATCAAATCAAAGTAAAAAGTAATTAACAATAGAGCAATGACACAGACGATAAGAAAAAATGAAAAAGAAACTAAATGAGGCATGACAATTGCTCACTTTGTCGTATCAGTGATTGCACCAGATATTTCCTGCAATATTAATATGTGACATTCCTGCATAATCATCAACTACAGCACAAATGCATATTGACTTGTGAAGTGGGCTTACGTGTATCTCTGCAGCGATCCATGCATAGAGCACCCACGGTCTTGCTGACGAAATGAAGAGCATTTTGTTGAACGCGTCCACCCATTGTTCAAAAAAAGGTATTTTATTCAAAGCTTATGTTCTACAAGGCCCACACTTGCACCCTCTCTCGCCAAACCATTACATAAGAAGCTTATTGTGTTTGTGTTAGAACACGCTCTAAAAGCAATGAATCAGATTATGCACACAGGCTTAGCAAAAACAGATAGGACAGGAACAGCATTCACTGACCTACCCAGATTAATAATTACTCATGCTTTAAGGTCTAATAAGGACAATTCATGTGAAATGATAATTTGATTGTAATGTATCTGATGAGATCGTGTTTTCTGTACTGTTATGCCTGAGTGGCACTGTTAAATATGCAAGTTTGAGATGTCTTGTATATACTACATATTCACAATGGTGATTTATTAAATATTACATTTTAATAACATTTCCCCCATTTTAAACCATAATCTGTTGATATAATACTACTTATTATTGCTTAGAAGTTTCTGCAAAAAAATTCAATCCATTAGGATTTACACTGTGATGAGATCCATCACCTTAAGATCCATTACAGGTGTATCCCAATCTAAAATTCAGAATTGATTACTCGCTTTGGTGAAAAGCATGGATGCAATCACTGGAAAACTAAAGCAGAAAACATTAAAACGCGTCCCCCAATGCACAGATGTAATTAGTAGCCAGTCAAACAAAACCAGGATTTTTGAGTGGAGATGAATCACAAATTATAAAAAAAAAGAAAAAAAAATGTTTAAGGCCTGATATTCGGAGAAGAATAGGAACAAACTGGAAAGATACTTGAAGAATTCTCAAATAAAATCTATATATATTTTAAAGAAGGTTGAAACTCAGACCAGCAGCAGTATGATTTAAGATTACCTTTAAGATTTATGTTTTCAGCTAGACATGTAAAACTATGATATTCAATACATGCCTCCTTTCTATTTAAACATCACTGATAGGAATAACGGTGTTATAAATAAACTGCAGTATTTTTTGAGTAATCAAATGAATTGCTGTTTCCCCCATTACAGCGCCGTTACCGTTACTGACAATAAAATGCAGCGTTACTATAATTTATTATAGGCTCAGTTCATCTTAATGGATGCGCAGTGTAACGTACCTGTATTTGACGTTGGTCGCCGTGATTTTGCCAAGTAAGACATGATCCTGGATCAACATTACGGTCCTAAAATATAGACTTATCCCAATCTCTACCCCATCTAACTAATTACTTTAAAAAAAGTAATGTGCCCAACACATTCTTTCTTTAAAGAGAAACATTTTTATTTTAATAGTCAAATTCAAGATTAAGAACTACACTACCCATGACTCTAAAGAAAAAAAACTATAATAATAATAATAATAAATGCAAAAAGAGCAGCAGATGTTTCTGGTGTTTCCTCACCATGCAACATGGGAAATTATGCCATGCAAATATTCAGCACTGAATTTTGTACTTTTGTATTTGCACACTTTTCATAATTTCTTTTTGGTAAGTTGAAAAATAAATCACTCCAGACAGCAAACGAACATAAAAGCATTCTATATGGCTTGTAGTTAAATGTCTGATTAAGTTTCTATGCAATTGCATTAGCAGACAGCAATAACCTTTTAAAAATGATGCCAGTGAAAGAGAATAGAAGAAAAAGAGCGGTTCAAAGAGGCTGCTTTGGCCTCCCCCAAGGCACATCACGCCTGCTTCATTCTCACAGAATGTCCCACCGGCAGATGACTTTTACATCGGCCATCCATTAGCTTCTCGCTAAACCCAGTGAGAAGATGAAAAGCCCTGGAGAAAGCTAGATGTATAATACATGACCATTCAAACTGTATTACACGGAGTCTTCAACACACACAACTCTCAGCTCAAAGCAATGATGTTACATTTTAATTGCCAGAAGTGCAATTTAAGCACATTTTATTTGATTATACCTGAACTATAAAAAAATCATAAAAGCGAAGACTAGGGTTGGCATCACATAAAGATGTTACAAGATCTGTATCTAAGGTTGATGCAATAATCAAATTACTCAAAAGGTATAGTTCACAGAAAAATAAGAAATAAAAATGAAAAAAAAACAAAAATCGTGTAAGACCTTTGTTCATCTTCAGAACATAAAACATTGCAGACAGCAATTATCATAAAAACATGCTGTAAGACCTTTAGTTAAGTCAGATGCTTTATACACTTTCAGAAATAAAGGTGTCACTGAGGGTGATCACTTTATAAAAGGTACACTTTTGTTCCCTTTTAGGTTCAAATATGTACACTTTAAGCACTAATATGTACCTTTAAGGTACCAAAATGGACCCTTTAGGTATAAACATGTCCCTTTGAAAAGGTACTGCCCCAGTGACAGCTTTTCTACCTTTATTTCTGAGAGTGTCTGATTATGTTTCTATGCAATTGCATTAGCAGACAACAATAACCTTTAAAACAGTGAAAGAGAATACGAGAAAAAGAGAGGTTTGGAACGACATGAGGGTAATTATTGACTAAATTGTCATTTTTGGGTGAACTATCCCTTTAAGAAATTTATAAATGAGGTTTTTGTGAACTCTGCTCTCCAAATTAAATCTCTAATACATTTAGGCAATATCTGTTGGGAGGAGTCTGATTTTCATAATTGTTGGGTCAGGGTAAGGTGGCACATTTTAGACGTTGTCATTATTGCAATTTATTAATTACTTTATTCATTGGCTTAAGCTGCTTTGGTGTTTTTGTATATTTTTTGTATATCTTTGCAAGTTATACATACAGTGGCTATGTGTTATACAAAAACCCAGCTATGAGGTTACAAAAAGTGTTAAATAAACTTTGTTTGGTTTTTTTCTTCAGGGATGTTTATTAATTGTACTGTTTGTCCACTTTCATAACATGTAAACTTCATCATATCCTTGAATGTGTTTTCATGCACTGAAGGTTTCTTTGAGTATTTTAGTCATAAAATGTTGATTTGATGCAGCAGACTTACAGTGTAACTGGAGTTTGTGTTCTATTGATTGCTGAGTAACTGCTCAAAACCATTCATTGAAGGAAATGTCAAAAACTAAACCAATTAAAAGCCCATTAGCTGAAGGTGCAAAACTGTGATTGAAAGACTAACTTTGTCTGAGAGTTTGCACAGAAACTGCTCTTGCTGTGACACTCTTATACAACCCCCCCAAGAAATTAATTTATTTCAGCCACCTGCATTAGATATTCAAGCATTTATTATTAGAGTGCATTCACAAAATAGCAGCATAATTTAATGTCTACAATATACTCACTACTACAACCTACTCTGTATGTAGTCTACAGGATGCATCTAGCATCATTTAGATGCATAAATGCATTCAGATATTTAGAGTTAAATCAGACATCTTTACTTGATAAAACATTCTGTAATAATGTAAATCTGTTGAGGTTTGTAGAAGGATTGCAGTGAATTGATTTTGGTGTAGGCTTAGATTTTAAGAACCAGGCAGAGAAAGGATTTCTATTTTTTTTTTCAGGCAGAGAATTGGAGAGCTGTGGGTGTTGAGTCGTGATGTACTGCATGAAAGAAAAAGACGAAGAGAAACACCGAGAATGAGGGCCATAAACTGCTTTTAAAGCCAGTGTCAAAAGTGAACGCTGAAAATTTAAGCACATGATGAATCACACATAAGCACATGTCCAGGACAGATTTCAGCCCATAATCAAAATAAATTAATCTTTATGAGGCCTCTTTTAAATCCATTAAGATATTTTAAGACTATATGTATTGTTTTTATCATGCATTTAGTTTAAAAAGTGTCATGTTTAACTGAACATGCAAAAAGTACAGGTTTCATTTTTGTTTGATTTGGAGGTGAAATGGAAGATGAACACTATCATATCTTGTTTTGCATTAATGGTTTGAAATAAGAGAGGGAATGAGTGAAAATGCTGCAATTACCACTTCTCTGTACGGTTCCCGTCTGAGGAGAATGACCTCTCTCTCTCAGCACTCTTTCTGTAAGCAATCTCTCTCCTCTCAAGAGCATTGCGGTAAGCTATAAATACATTTGACACTGCAGCATACTATAGTCACCTTTATGAAACAAACCCGGGAATTCTCCATCTTTTGCTCTGCAGCACACATTAGCCTACAATGGATATTTGTTTTTAAATGCTCAGTGACGTATAATGACTGGCTTTTCCCTGACAGTGTGAGTCGTAGAAATCTACACTTTAGAAATGCATCCTTCTACAGTTTTAGCTTGTTTTCAAAGCCCAGAATTATCAGACACAATAGGGGACAAGTACAGTTTAAGCATCAATAAAACTCTAATCTGAATGAGCTATAATAACAATCATAACAGTAATACTTCACCTAAAGCCTTTATGCATAATGCATTATATAAGTAGTTTTAATGCATACGCCTTATGCCTTACAACGCATTGTGCAACCTCATGAATAACTGATACCACAGTTAATACATTATAACACTTAGCAATTTATTGTTACACTATGCATAATTATTTACGACAAGATATGATGTATTGCAGTATACATTCTGAATAATTATAAGGCTTCAATTACAGTGTTACTGTAATCTTCATGCTGTTTATCTTCCATCCATTCTCCAAAGTGAGGCATATTATTATTAGTAGCATTATTATAGAAGCTAATTAAAAATAAATCTGAATATGTTATGAAAATAATAATAATGTTATATGTGCTATTATAATTATTATTAAGAATTACCAACAACAACAACAAAAGTAATAATAATAATAATTTTCCTTTGTAGTATTATTATCCACCCATTCTCCAAACTGGGCTATAATAATAATGATGATAATAATAATACCAAACGTGCCCGAGTTTGGAAAACTGATGGATAACTAATAACACAGAGGAAAATAATAATAATAAATGATGTCACTACATTAGTACAAATTAATTAATTACATTGGTTCTGCATGAATAATAATAATAATAATAATAATAATAATAATAAAAAGATAAAACTTACTAGTCTTAACACTTTACTTAAAGGTTGTTGCTGTTGTTATCAATTTATTTAAATAAAAAATAAAGTACAATGGATGCAACTCTGTGTGAACTGCATTCTCAAAGGAATACAAAAAAGCAATCTTAATCGTCCAACAGTTTCTCCAAAAATATTGCGCCAAAAAATCATTATTTAATACAATTTGTAAAACAGCTCATGGCCTCCTCTGGTTTACTGCTTTATTATAAAACAGATTGTTCAGACAAATGATGCTGTAAATTAGCCATTATACTGTATGCACACCTGTGACCGCACATCAGTTCAGATATGTTGCTAGGCAACTGTAAACAGTCTACACTCTTAAAAATAAGACATTAAACATTTACAGAACAGAACATTCCACAAAAGATTTTTTTATCCACCTTATTCCTAAACGCGGACGTAAGAGATTAGCCACTCTAGGGAAATAACGAGAAGAACATCAACGTGCAGTAACCGGTAAGACACCAATTTGCAATATCAAGAAGCAAAAGGACATACACATAGTAAAAAAAAATCATAAAATTTACGGTAAAAAAACAACAGCTGTGGTTGCCGGAATTCGATCATAAAAAATAAGGTAACAACATTTTAGGTTTTACAATTTTAAGTTAAATTTACAGTTAAATACCGTAATTTCATGAACTGATATAATGGTGATATACCAACCTATTAAAGCACTGAATACTGTTTAGTAGCTTTGAAATACACTGATAAGCACCAAATGCAGGTGATGATGAGAAAGTGGCATGATGAACCAAAGCCCATCACAAGCAGCTTTTAAATACGAACATATATAGAAGGAGCTCAGAGTCATTCACACAAACACTAAACACCATCATGGTGACTCAAACTCAAACATGAAATATGTAATAAACATTAATTTAACAACATTACATGTAACATACAACCCCTAATAAACATAACTGATAAGAAAAACTAAGAAGAAACAGTTATTTCAAAGAAAAAACATCAAATTCAAACTAAATTTGAAACGTAATGCAGGGAATGTTTTTGTGTTTTTCCCAGTAAATTTTACAGGAACTTACCATTCAACAAGTTTTTACCATAGCATTTTCAGCTTTTTACCGTTAAATGGTCATCTTTTTAACAAATGAGACAAAATGGCCAATTTTAAGAGAAATAAGTGAGGTGAGGTGGATAGTGGAAAAGGGTTCTTTAGACTCTTTAGACACTAAAAAATGGTTCTTGTTCACTAAAAGGTTATTTGGGAAAACAGAAATGGTTCTTCTGCTTTTAGAACCTTTATTTAAAGAGTACGGTTAGTCTTTATTTTATTGGTATTAATAACTGTAACTACTTCTTGAACATTGGCATTTACGTGGGCATATATGAGGTTGTGATCGAGATCTTCTCACCTCGTGAGACAGGTAGAAAGCTGCGATGCCCAGGGGCCAGAAACAGCAGAGCATGGAGAAAACACTGAGGCCCAGGTGGTCCCTCGGAGGCATCAGGAGGAAATTGTCTTCACTCTCTGAGTCACTTGAGTACTCACTCTGCAGAAAACACACAAAACACTGAATGAATGAGATGATAGAGTGGCTTTTCATCTAACTCTCCATTTCACATCTCTCTGCTTCTTTTCAGGGAAATGAAGAAAGTGGAGTAATAATGGGAACAAGCTTGTAGGAGGCCTGAAACAGTCATTCTCACATGGGGTCAAAATCAACAAAGCAACAAATTTTGTTTTTATGGAGTTAAAATCAATTTTATTTCTTGCTTAATGTACGTGGTCTTTTTGTACACCATTTAATAATATGCTGTTCCAAAAAAAAAATACAGTTCTTCCTAACAAAACCCAAGAATCTGAGTTCCTTACAATAATCTTAAAAATCATTGTAAATAACCTCAAAGGTAGAATAGCCTCCCACTTGTCTTATATTAGATAATATTTTAATAGAATAAAAGGGTTTGCTTCAAATATTAAGCATACAACATAGCACTAGCCACATATAAAAAGTGGCATGAAAAGTGTAAAACTTTTTCTACAATTGCACTTAGGAAAATTCTTGAAATATATCTTAAGGTATTTCTTGAGAAGTCTTGCATGAATCCGGCCCCAGGTTTTCTTCGGACCTGGCTCCATACTACTATGTACTGTAATGTCCTCTTTTTATGATCCAGTGAGTTAACAGTGAGAAAACTTGGAATATCTTTGAAGTATTTCACTTTATGTCAGTAGAAATGTGAATGCATATTTGTGTTGACTTGCGTTGCACTACATACTGTATGTAGCTCATATGGGAATTTTTCATCTTTTGACAAAAAAAGCAACATTTTAACTCTTACTGAGTTTCAATCCTCTCAGTCTTTCTGAATGCTGTATAGTGTTTAAAAAGGCTATAATACTGAAAAATATTTTTTCTCTGCATCCTCTACTTTCAGGAAGGTTTTTGCCATCAGACAAGAACATGTTCATGTGTATGTAATCACAGCTTGCGTGTGTTAACGATGTGCAGATGAACGTTGTTTCTTTCACCTCCGCACAAGGACACAAACAGCTTGCACAACCTGGCTCTCTTGTCACCAATTTGCAGCAAAATGCCCTCTGCATATGTTAACACATCGAGGGCAAAGTGAACTGCAGCACTCGGACGACAGTTCGCTCTCACACAGTCTGAAAGAAGATGGCTGGAGAGAGATTTTTGTTTTCTTTTGTGCACAAGAAGTATTCTAGTAGCTTCATAAATTTAAAAGGGTCATATGATGCGATTTCAAGTTTTCTTTTCTCTTTGGAGTGTAACAAGCTGTTAGTGCAGAGATAAGATCCCTGAAGTTGCAAAGACTAAAGTCTCAAAACCAAAGAGATATTCTTTAAAAAATGTATGACTTGTCCAACC
>JAUCMR010000028.1:2116535-2134404 GCA_032357425.1 Enteromius argenteus
CTCAGTTTGTTCTGTTTCTTCATGTGATTCCAGACAGACTGGATGATGATCAGATCAGATCTCTGTGTGGAGCACTGACTGTTGTCAGACAATAATCTCACTGCATTATTACAATTAATGACAAAAATAATGTTTGGAAGTGTAAACTCATATTTCGCTACTGCAAAAGATAGAAACCATTTTTTGTTAGTGAGAATACTAGTGGCCTAAGACTTTTGCACAGTACTGTATATATATATATATTTATTTATTTATTTATTTATTTATGTATAAAATCATCAAAGAATAGCTGCTGTGTAAAATCCTGTTGAAAAATGAATTTATTCCTGTTATTGTACATCTGAATGATCAGCATCATTACTCCAGTCTTCAGTGTCACATGATCCTTCAGAAATCATTCTAATATACTGATTTACTGCTCACGTTTTACCAATTGTTACCGATTCTGAATTATCAATAATGAATATATAATGAATAATGAATTTTTACTTTAGTATTAGTTTCATTTAGTTCATGGTAATATTTATTGTACTGCCTTTTTTATAATTTATTTAAATAAATAGCACATATTTATCACACATTTTGTACTTCTGTTGCGCTAATTCTGTAATGCAGTAAGAAAGTAATGCATTATATTACTCTTCATTGTGAATAATGGGAATTAGGAGGGAATTACATGGGTTTTATGAGATAAACTTTAAAAGACTAGAGATGTACACCTGTACTGTGCTGTGTATTCTGTACTCTGCTTCAGTAATCTCTCTTGCCCAATCATCAGGCGCATTACCCAGCCAGCTGCAGTCACATGTCTCAGTGGATGGATGATGGAGGCTATTATGAGGGAATGAGTATGGAAGCCCAGAGTAAACATCTGGCCAAACTTATATCCAAACGCTGCCCCAGCTGCCAGGCCCAGATTGAGAAGAACGAGGGTTGCCTACAGTGAGTGTACATGCACAATATCTCATTTATTATTCATTTTAAAGGAACAGTTCACCCAAAAATGAGTAAATGATGACAGAATTTTCATTTTTTGGTGAACTGTTCCTTTAAGAACTGTATAATGGTTAACTTTAATACTAAGTTTATGCTATATATGTTTTCTCTGTGTAGTATGACATGTGCCAAATGTAATCATGGATTTTGCTGGAGATGTCTGAAACCATGGAAACCAACGCATAAAGATTATTATAACTGCTCAGCCATGGTAAGTGTCTTCACTTCTGTGAGTGATGAATCTCTCTGTAATACCTGATAAAGCAATGTTTTTTACGCTCTAGTTTTTATCGCTCTAAAAGCAGCACCTAGTGGCAAAGAATGAATTTGCATTTTCGTTCAGACCAACAAGTGGACAGCAATATGCTAAGATTTTATGTTGACGTCAACGTAAAACTGCTTGGTATTTGTTTTATATATGACTCATTTCATTAATTCAGAGTCGACTCTTTCTCTTGAGAGATGATAACTTCATACACGGTGCACTTTCAGATTTAAAACAGGATGTTTTCATTCACTCAGAGCTGTGTTACACACTGCATGAAAGCTCATTTTCAAAAATCCATAATAGAGGCACTTTAAACTTCAACCTCCTATCTACATTTAAAACTGGAGACATTTCTAATAATTGCCCTGAAAGTCCTGTATATTAATATGCAATCGCAGGTCAGTAAAGCTGCAAGGCAAGAGAAGAAGTTCCAAGACTACAACGAGAGATGCACATTTCATAACCAAGCCAAGGTTTGTTGGAGCCATTCATTACATTCAGTTTAAAGTTCTTATAAGTTTCTTACAAGTGTCTGTCTATTGCTTTCTGCAGGACTTTGCAATCAATCTGGAGAATAAGGTGTTTTCTATTAATGAAGCTTTACAGATGAAGTCTTTGACGTTTGTGATTGACGCCTGCAAGATTCTCGCCCAAGCTCGAAAGGTGGGAATCTTAAATATTTATTTTCCATTATGTCCAGTTGTATTCTTTATGCTAATAGTTACATTTTTGTAATTTGTCATGTAGGTGCTGGCGTACTCGTGTGTTTACAGCTATTACAACCAGGACACTGAGAAGATGGATGTGATGGAGCAACAGACAGAAGCTCTGGACCTTCACACTAACGCCCTGCAGATCCTGCTTGGTTAGTGTCAGGGAAAGTTCACTCTTAACTAGGGTTGGGTAATCAAATCTGTACTTTTAAGGGTACTGACCGAATTGCGTTGGCATTACAGAGTATCACTTAGTGTCACTTCATTTGAATCGTTATATGAACTAGTGTATGTGAGTATTAAAATGCAAAAGACGGTTTAAATATGAATCCTGCATGTTCCGTTAACCTCGATATGTACTGAAGCACTGATTTTCGGCCTCTGTATCTCGCTACATGATGGCATGAACACATGAACTTGATCTCCAGAGATGCTGCGAGTCAGAAAACTAGCATCATATCATAATGTATTTATACATTAACTTCACAGCTACCTGTCAAAATAAAAGTATGGTTTAACATATAACAGAAATATATTACACTTGTATTGGTTTTGTACAGTAGAATGTGTCTTTACATATTCTATTTACTGTCAAATTTAAATAAAATTTACAAAATTACAACATTACAATTATATAAAAAAATTACAATTATTAACACTTTTCAAAGGAATATTCACACTATGTTTCAGCCATGTATTCATTTTAACAGTGAACCTCTGTTTGTCTGCCAAAAAATAAAAGGGTTTCATTTGCATTTGATTAAAAATAAATTATTTATGTAGGGATTTCTAAACATTCTTCAGTAAAAAGCTCTTTAAATCTGTTAAAAACATAATCGATGCATGTATTTGTTAAATATTTGTGACTTTGTACGGTTTAGCCTAAATACTCCACCCCAAAATTCAGATTTGATCACAGAAATCACTTACCCGTGAGAGCTTTTTTTCATCTTCGGAGATATTTTGGATGAAAACCAGGAGGCTTGTGACTGTCCCATTGACTGGCAAACAATAAACACTATAAAGGTCCAGTTTCCTGTGAATGGTACCAAAATAGCAAACCGTACCGTACCACTTTTTTGGTACCCTACTGTAAGGGTACCTAGGCCAGCAAAGGATACCAAAAGGGTGGAGCTAAACTCACTGCAGAACCTTGATTGTTTGACTAGAATCATCACTTTTGAGTGTAGTTTTAAGAGTTCTTCAGGCGAGAATGTAGTTGTTTAAAACTCAAATCTGCAGTTTATTTATAAAAATAGCACCTATTTGATCAGCTGATTTCGTAGTGCTTATGCATCCGCTAGTCCTTTCGACATTTGCAGCTGAATCGGACGTCTCTGTAGTGATTAAACATAAGATACAATTCGTTTTGGGTAACGTTATATGTAACAGGCATTCGTGGTGTCATGCATCTTTTATTTGTTCCTGGTCATAGTTTTGGCTAAGCACGGTTATATTTAACTTGATATGTTTATTTTGAACTTTGTTTGCTTTTGTCTTTATTTCCTCTTAAAGGAACACTCCACATTTTTGGAAATTGGCTCATTCCGGAGTAATAATCAAGGAAGTGTGCTGCCGTACCATGGCCTCAGCAGGCGTAGTAATATCACACAGACCCTCTTGCTTGCACAGGAAGTGTGGCTTGCAAGCTGGGGGCTATTTTCCACATATCACTGTGATTAGGAGTATAGTTCCTAATCATATCGACCTAGAAAATCTCAACTTTTCATTTTTCGCTGGTTTTAGCACTACGGAAGAGTCACGTTTTAAATAGGAAAAAATTAAAACTCTTTGGTCAATTTTGATCGCGATGCTACTGGTCTAATCAGATTCAATGATCTATGCTAAAAGTGCTATCGCCAGACCTGGAGATCAGCGGAATAGATTCCAAAACAGTAACACTCAACTTATTAACTCTTATTGTCATGCTTTATGGTCGATCGTTATGTTCCCTAATACACCACTCCTAAGTAAGGGTACTGATGGCAGTGGAAACACAAGCTGTTCTGTACTCTACCGTACTAGCCTGTACCGCTCAGAGGAAACCAGCCAGTGCATACTGTTTTTTTCCTTTTCCTTGACAGTGTTCATTACTTGCCAGTCAATGGAACACCTCTCGGTTTTTATTTAAAATAACTTAAATTGTGTTCAGAAGACAAACAAAGCTTTTATGGGTTTGGAACGACATGGGGGTAAGTGATTAATGACATCATTTTCTTTTTAAGGTGGACTAACTAGTAAATTGTATTCAGCCTTTTTTTAATGAAATGGATCTTTACTTCCAAAACATTGAATATTGTTTAGTTCTGATGCATTGGTTGATAAAGCTGCTTGGGATTGTGCTTTCAGAAGAGACGCTGCTGCAGTGCACTGATCTCGCATCCTGCGTCCGACTCCTAAAACCTGAACACCTAAACACCGGCCTGGAACTCATCCGCCGAATTCAGGAGCGTCTTGTGGCCATCCTCCAGCACTCCACCCAGGTAAACCTACTCCTGTATGTACTACTTTGGGATTAAATTTGTTCATTATAAGCATTCAAAGCACTCATTTGACCGTTTGGAATAAATCATCTTTTTCTTGGCAGGACTTCCGTGTAGGATATCAGTCCAAGACCGGGCCAGACCAGGAGACCGCACAGGCCTCTAATCTGGCTAACCACACAGACACCAACAAAGAGTGAGTCGCCACACGTTTACAGCAGTGCTGTCAAACAATTAATCGCGATTAATCGCATACAAAATAACGTTTTTTTTTGTTTGCATAATATATGTGTGTGTACTGTGTATATTTATAATGTATATATAAAAACACACAAATGCATGCATATATTTTAGAAATATTTACATGTACTTACATACATATATATATATATATATATATATATATATATATATATATATATATATATATATATGTATGCGTGTTGTCAAAAGACCCGTTATTTTGGTACCAAGTCGTTATTGACAGTACCAGTTTTTTTTCAAGTAACTTTACATACATTTTACCATTTCATTTGAAACCAGCATCATATCATATATACACACACAGGAATGATAAGGTATTCATGGCAACCCATCAAAATAAAAGTTCGGTTTAGACATTGTGCCAGAAATATTTTACTATAATTTAGAATAATGTATGTTATAGGATACTACTACCAATACTGTTTAAAACATGAATAAAACTTGATTTTGTTAAAGAAATAATCACACTATATTTCATTTTAAGTTTAATAGTAAATCCCCTTTATTTACCAAAAAATAAAATGTTTCAATTTAATTAATTAAAAGACTAATTAAATTTGGGTGAAACTTTTCATACTTTCATTACTTGTGGAAAAACTTGAAACACAATTTTAAATATGGAAAGAATGGCACTGATTTTTGTACGTTTTATTTTTGTTTAACTTTATTAATAAAAATTGTGTTTTTTAATTACCGTGTTGTTTACCGTGACAACACTAATATATTCATGTAATTTATATTATAAATAAATATTTAATATACAAACATTTTATTCTAATATATACATGTATGTTATTTTTATATATACATAATAAATATATATTAATCATGATTTAATCAGCACTAGTTTACAAAGAAACGCAACTGATTTATACAACAATACATTTTTTTTATTTCAGGTCCAAGTCTGATGGAGGCTCTGACTCTGGAGACTCTGACAACAACAACTGCGCCGGCGAGGACCCCGGCGATGAAGCAGAGGAGGACGACGAGTATGATGATGAGTACGTTCCAGAATGGCACGAGGATTACGACGAGGAAGATATAGACGACGATGACTTTTTTTCTGATGACGACGAATCTGAAAACTTAGAGAGGGATTTCAGCCCTTTTGACTAAACGACCCTGAGAGCGATACACAATGCTTACATGATGCCTACCGATGTAAAAGCAGACACTACAAATTCCACACCCATATAAGAACAAGAAAAAAAAAAGAGTTTGGAGTAAGTTTTTCTGTAACGTGGTTTTTGCTTCGCACTTAGCACCTACTTTGAGCCCTAGTGTAAATTCGTTGTTACACCAAAAATGGTATTTCACGTTTATTTCGATCTATTCTACAATTTCATTAACTTACGAAATGGTAACTTCGTTCATGGCTGATGAGGGTACTTTGAGTTCAATGAAGGATCTTAATTATTCCAGTTATATTGTAGAGGTATTATGTTTTTGAAACTGTTCATAGTTTTGTTATTAACAAATTAGAATTTATTTGGTCAAAATTAAAAAAGAAAAAAGAAAAGATGTGTGAACTTTAAAGGAATAGTTCACCCAAAAATGGAAATCCTGTCATCATTTACTCGCCCTCGAGTAATCCCAAATCTGTATACATTTATTTGTTTTGCCGGACACAAAGGAAGAGGTTTTTCTGTAACCAGGCTGTTTTGGTCACCATTGACTTCCACAGTGTTTTTTTCCCTACTATAGAAGTCAATGGTGACCAAAACAGCCTGGTTACAAACTTTCTTTGTGTTCAGCAGAACAAAGAAATTGAGACAAATTTGGAACTGCTTGAGGGTGAGTAAATGATGATCAGATTCCCATTTTTGGATGAACTATTCCTTTAAGAAAGTGTTTGTTTTTTTTTTATCTGGTCAAAGGTGTCTGCATTGTGTATTTAGTTTGAATAAACTAAACTTGCCTTTATTCCATTTTAAATTCCTTTAAATGCCTTCATATATGACATTAAGTTGGTTGATCACCATTTGAATGATTGTAAGCATTTGGAAATATTTGCAAAGAGAAAAACATCAGCATCTGTGTTTAAGGGCTGCATGAAAAATGACAAGTCCGTGACGAGGATGGTGCTTCAATGACCTGCTGGTTGTGTCAGGCACCTGAATCCTACAAACGTTTTACTTTAACCCGTCTTATTAAAATGCAATGGCAATAAATATTTAAAAGTATTGTAGCTAGTCGCATTATTTGCTAAGCAAAACATACCTTAATCGCTTCGTTCAGTTTCTTCCTCAAAAAAATACAAAAACCCCTGTTTTAATTCTTTTTTTTGGACATGTTTATGTTCACTTGTATAGAGATGGAGATATAAAATATCTTCCAAAGTCCAGTTTTGAATTGAGATACCTATATACTGTCCATCTTCTGAAATGTTTTCTCTGTTCAACTTAAAAAGGAAGTTGCTCAACTTCAGCTCACAAAATAAATGCTTTTCTTCAAATCAAGTGTATGTGGGTTGTTTGTTGTCATCAACTTCTTGTGCAACAGAACATTATTCAAAGAAAAGCTCCCAAAAATTAAGTTGTAAATGTCCCCTTAGTAGTTCAACTTTCCTGAGACCTGTTTATTTGATTCCCTGGAGCATTAGATGAGTGATCAATATAGCAGGAGCACTTAAAAATATAGGAGCTTGAAAGGTTCTTAACAGCAATACCGTAGAAGAACCATTCAGTCAAAGGTTCTTTAATAAATTGAAGTGAGAAAAGTTCAAACAAAAGATTATTCTATGGCATTGTGAAGCACCTTTTTCAGTGCTGTTTAGCTCCAACCTTAATCAAACACCTGAAACAGCTAATCATGCTCTTACTAGGCATGTTAGAAACGCCATGCAGGTGTGTTGAGGCAAGTTGGAGCTAAACTGTGCCAGACTCTTGCCCTTCAAGACAGAGTTTGGGCAGCTGTTGCCAAGTCCTCCCCAACAAGTAATCAGTAGGTGACCTCTCAATATCGGAGTCAGATATTTTAAGAAATAGAGAAGTTGTAAGCAAATAAGGGTTGTTTGCATGCTTATTAAATGCACACAGTGATTGGGTGATAGGAGATGGGAAGGGTTTGTCAGATTTATTCATTGCTACATTACATGCAAATAAAGATTTTAAAACACCACATAAGCGTCACTAATTAAGCTATATAATGTGTTCAGGTAATTGCCAGTCTAAATGGGTCTTGTGAAAAGAACGAAAGCCATTTTAAACGCTCATAGTCAAAGGTTTCTAAAAGGTTTATATTTGAGGCAGATTGCCAGCATCAGCTATTGTAGGATAATTGTGAGTTGGTTTTAGTGACTTAGTGTCCTCTTCACAACTCCTAAAGATTCAAAATTTAGGAGCTGGTTTTAGTGCTAAAATGCCCAAATTAAGGACCAACACACTGCATTATTTTTAAGATGGTCTCCTAAATCAGCTGGTTGTGAGCTACTTTTGGCCTTTAGTTGTGAATATGGGCCCTGATCAAGGTCATAAGGGAAAACTAGTCAAAGAACCAAAACTAAGAAGGGTTCGGATGCTTTTAAGTTTATTTACTCAACATACAAACATTGTATACTTAATACTCCTCTTCATCCTCTGCACCATCCTCAATGGAATCAGCACCAACCTCCTCGTAATCTTTCTCCAGAGCAGCCATGTCCTCTCGCGCCTCTGAGAACTCCCCTTCCTCCATCCCTTCACCCACGTACCAGTGCACGAAAGCCCGCTTTGCATACATCAGGTCAAACTTGTGGTCCAGGCGGCCCCACGCCTCTGCAATAGCAGTGGTGTTGCTCAGCATGCAGACGGCCCTCTGCACCTTGGCCAGATCCCCTCCCGGGACAACGGTGGGCGGCTGGTAGTTGATTCCAACTTTGAACCCCGTGGGACACCAGTCTACGAACTGAATGGAGCGCCGTGTCTTGATGTTGGCGATGGCGGCGTTTACATCTTTCGGAACCACATCTCCACGGTACAGCAAACAGCAGGCCATGTATTTTCCACGTCGAGGGTCACACTTCACCATCTGGTTTGCTGGCTCGAAGCAGGCGTTGGTGATCTCCGGTACGGAGAGCTGCTCATGGTAGGCCTTCTCAGCAGAAATGATGGGAGAGTAGGTGACCAGAGGGAAGTGGATGCGTGGGTACGGGACTAGGTTGGTCTGGAACTCTGTAAGGTCCACATTTAGGGCTCCGTCGAAGCGCAGTGAAGCCGTAATGGAGGACACGATCTGGGCTATGAGCCTGTTCAGGTTGGTGTAGGAGGGGCGCTCTATGTCAAGGTTTCGCTTGCAGATGTCAAAGATGGCTTCGTTATCCACCATGAAGGAGCAGTCAGAGTGCTCCAGAGTCGTGTGGGTTGTAAGGATGGAGTTGTAGGGCTCCACCACAGCGGTGCTGACTTGTGGGGCAGGATATACGGAGAACTCCAACTTTGACTTTTTACCATAGTCGACGGACAGTCGCTCCATCAGTAGAGATGTGAAACCAGAGCCTGTTCCGCCACCAAAGCTGTGAAAGATCAGGAAGCCCTGCAGACCGGTGCACTGGTCAGCCTAGAGAGAGAAAAATCAGGGAGAGAGTTTACGTCTAGTAAGGAATTTAAGACTTTAAAAAGGATCACAAATTCCAAAAGGTTGTTTTTGCAGGAGGGGAAAATCGAACCATTTTGGGTTTCATTCATTCAGTCAGTCTCAAACGGAGTTCCTGGAGGGCCACAGCTCTGCACAGTTCAGCTCAAACCCGATTCAAAACACACCTGATCCAGCTAATCAGTATCACTAGAAACTTCCAAGCAGGTGTGATTCAGAGCAAAACTGTGCAGAGCTGTGGCCCTCCAGAAATTGAGTTTATTAATCATCTAACTCCGGACTGTCCAAACTCAGTCCTGAAGGGCCAGTGTTCTGTAGAGTTTAGCTCCAAACCTAATCAAACACCCGAAGCACCTAAATCAAGCTCTTACTAGGCATGTTAGAAACTTCCATGCAGGTGTGTCGAAGCAAGTCGGAGCTAAACTCTGCAGGACACCGGCCCTTCAGGACCAAGTTTGGACAGCCCTGATCTAACTTTTCCACTTAAAGAGCCTTTTGTTCAACAGAAGTGGTTGAACTCTTGCCTTCAAGGTCCACTTTCCTGCAGAGTTAGGCTCCAACCTTGATCAGAGTCACCTGTCTGAAACTCTAGTGATACTGAAGACCTAGCTTGCTCGGGTGTATTTGGTCAAGTGACCTTGAGTGCCAGAGTGGAGATCCCAAATGATTAGAAGTTTATTAAACTGTAGATTCCAATCAAGAACTTTACCTTAAAGCAGTGTTCTCGAACCACAGCTTTGCTCCAACCCCAAACAAACGCTCCTGATCAAGGTTTTCAGGATTACCAAGAACTTCCGAGCAGGTGTGCATTGGAGCTAAACTCTGCAGAATTGTGGCCCTCCAGGAATGGAGTTTGAGACTTGTTTTAAAGTGTAAACTCACCATTTTGCGCATACGGTCGAGCACAGAGTCTACGATCTCTTTGCCGATGGTATAGTGACCGCGAGCATAATTATTGGCAGCATCCTCCTTGCCACTGATGAGCTGCTCAGGGTGGTAGAGTTGTCGATAGTGCCCATTACGGATCTCATCTGCAGTTCAAACAGAAGAAATAAACAACAAGACTCTAATAGTTAAGAAGTCTGAACCGTGTTTGGTCTTACCAACAACTGTCGGCTCGAGATCAATAAAAACTGCACGAGGAACATACTTCCCAGCACCAGTTTCACTAAAGAAAGTGCCAAAAGAGGAGTCAACCAGTGTGCTGTGATCACCAACAATGGTGCCATCCGGCTGGAAGCCATGCTCCAAACAATACAGCTCCCAGCAGGAGTTACCCATCTGGATACCTGCTTGACCAATATGTATGGAAATACACTCCCTCTGGTTTGACCGAGACAAAACACAAGCGTCAACTGCAGGGAACATGGCAGTACTAATAATGCAGTAAAAATTACTGTCAGTGATCTCACCATTTTACTCAAGTATCACAGCTAGCAGGAACTAATTAAGAACCTTGGAATTATAAAACACACTTTCACACCAGTCTGCAACCTTTCTAAGAGCAGCTTACTTCCACAACTACATCAAGCTGCTCACCTGATCTTGATTTATGTTGGCCTCAAATTAGAAGGGCGTGGCTCTTAATGAACTCTATCTGAGACGACAGACCCAGCAGATTCAAAACAGAACAAGCTCTTGAAATGCATGGCTTTGTAACTGAATGCACACAAGATTGTCAAATAGATCAGGCCATTCATGAACGTTCATAATCTGAAGAGCATTACAGTTCTCCATACTCTTTAATCCTATAAAAGCATATTTTATTTATTTATTTAAAAAAAATAAAAAATGATTGGAGGCATGCCATTAAATAACTGTGGCATGAGTAACCATTGAGTAGCATGGTATTTATATTAAAGTAATACTTATTTTCTTTTATGGCAAAAATTATGCATTTATTTTAATTGCATCCTCATATTTATGAGGTTTTATTGTCACGTGAATTATGTATTAGTAAATAATTATTTCTTCTCTAAAGTATTATTGTCTACATTAGAGTCTGCTTCATATTTTATGCTAGTTTCTTATTTATTTGCTTGTTTGTAAATAACATTACATACAAATCAGGCACCAGCTTCTTCTTTTTTCTTTTTTTTACATGGATTTTTTTTATTATTATTATGCAGTTAGGTACATATTAATACAAACATATATATAGTAGAATAAATAAAATAAATAGAGAATACAAAGAAAAAAAAGTTAAATAAAATCTGTGGTAGGGAAGAAACATCCTGAAACATACCCAAAATAATCTTACCAGCTTCTTTTTGACGACTCTTAATTTTAATCTATTACGTCATATCCGCTAGCCATTTTGGCTCTCTTCAATGCCTGTGTTGTGCTCTTGCTTGAATACGTTTGTGCGGTGGACCTTTGCCTAAGCGTTAGTTTGCATCACAACGCAAATCTAATGTATTGCAACACTTTTATTAAGCTACTGTTTGCGTTGTTGTGACGTCAACAGTGCTACATCTGTATGGTTGTGCGCGCGAACAAACGTGGTCGTGACACGGTTTGCTAACGTTAGCAGCTCGTTCCTGACCAGTAAGCGCAAACTGTTCGGAAATGGGGAAAAACCGCAAGAAAGGAAAGGGAGCCGCTCAACCTCCAGGACCACCTCAAGGCGGCTTTCGCGGTCCTGCTCCCGGTTTCCCGATGGCCCCCCCTGGGCACATGTTTCCCGCGCCCCATCGCGACTTCGGACCGCAGCCTCCACCCAGAATGATGATGATGGACGACATGGAAGGAGATCGAGGGTTTATGCACGAACCGCGGAGATTCATGATGGACGACGGGCCTTACCACCCGATGGATTTCTCCGACAGACACGAATTTCGCCCGCGTTTTGATGGACCTGATCCGGGTTTCCAACATCTAGAGTTCGGGGACAGACCCCCAGAGCACTTTTACCATCCAGAGCTTGAATATGAAGCGCGTTTCCGTTCCCCGGAGTTTTGTGACAGACCTCCAGACTTCTGTCCGCCCGAGTTTAGGGGAAGACCCCCGAGCTTCCATCCGCCTGAGTTCGACGACGGGCCCGGTTTCCACAGAATGAACCCTGGATTCGACCAGCAATATGGTCCAAGAGACCCTCATTACATGCCACAGATGGACCCACAAGTAAGTACATCTACACCACATTTTGTCTCGAAATGTGTTGCTTTAGTAACTTCGAAATATCAAGTTTAAGTGTTTTTGACAAGTGTTCGATTCTTTGTTGACGGTCCCTTAACGAGGTCGAAAATGAGTCGCAAAGGGCGTGTTTTAAATGTTACAGTGCAATTAATTACAACAATGATTAAAACAGTGCAATTGTAAATTAAATAAAATACCAAACAAACTATGTGATTCAATTTACTATTTTGATTCACTAAAAAGAACCGAGTCATTTGCGTTGGATGTTTTGATTCACTTTAAAAGAACCGGATTACATACTGCAGGGGGTCATTAGTTTTAACTACACCACTACATATTAATTATATTATAAATCAGCTAGTGCTATGTTGATGCACTTGGACGACACTGACTTGGTGCTTTTAGTAAGAGTTAAATAAGCTTTTTAATAACAGTTTGCTGATTGAATCAGTCTGAATCCCTGAAAATGACAAGTAATCAACATCTGAACTGCAAATTACCGTCACTTACATTAATGTCAGTCACTAATTATGCTTTGTTTGTGTGTTTCATTAATGAACCATCATATGACAATGCATCATACAACTAATCCATATATTATTATATATATTTATGTATATATATATATATTAAAAAAGGCATTTGGACTATTGATGAAGGAGGAAGATATGATCAAGCTGCATCAGAGAGTGTAAAAGCATTTGTTTTTAATTATAGAAGTTGTTTTTATATATGAAATTACCTGCAGTCCATAATGTAAAATATGTTTTATTTTTTACTTTTGCTTTTTTGTTATATTTAAATAAGGGCAATCATGCATTTGGAGAGAGAGGAGGGTTTGCTGGAGCACTGGGACCTGATTTCCGGGCCCCGGGGCCAGTACAGCCACCACCTGAGGCATTCAGTGCCGCTGTAAGTTCACGCTTGTGTTTCACCAAGGCTGTCATGGGTTGTAGATCTGAAATGCAACGTCTTGTGTGCTTTATATTTCAGAGTGTGCCTCCTCCTGCCTATCCACCCCAGAAAAAAGATCAGCCGGCCCTGACTAAAACTGAACCGCCTAAATCGATGGCTTCAAAGATGTCAACGTTCAAGAATAACTCTGCAAAGTAATTTCATAACCATTTTTAATTTCATTTCTTTATTTTTCTACCGTCTGTGTCCTGGAGAGAAATTCATAGCTTCTCTGTTGGAAATCAGGAGGTTGTTGAAGTAAACTATATATAATATGTTTGTTTGTTTGTTTGTTTGTGTTTTCAGCACACCTCGTGGACGCTCATTAGGAGTAATTTCACTCATTGCTGTAAGTGTTGTTGTTAATATTGCTTATTATTAAATAATAGACCTAGATTTCTAGCCATATTGAACACAAGGCTTTTATAGATAGACTTGGTGTAGACAAAAACAGTTGGTTTATTAAAAAAGAAACAAAAAAAACAGAGTCTATTGAATGCACTGTATTTGTCTCTCACAGCTTTCTTTCAAAAATTAAAATGTGGAATTACCTCGACTAAGATCTGGGTGGTTCAGTATCAGTTAGAATATTATGTTAATAGCCATAATAAGAGACCCAATATATAATTTACCTGTGAATTTAAATATGGATCGTGATTTTGCTGACTTTTCTATTACTATTCTTGTGCTACAGTTTGTTTTTTAAATGAGCTTGTGAACATTTCTTTGAATTATCAAACATTATACCACTGTTTTCCCCTCAGAATAACTATGGTTTCATTGAACGGGAGGATCTGAAGAAGTTTTCTTTTGTATTTGATGCTTTTATTGGAAACCGGGCTCTCCTGGTACCTGGAGTTAAAGTGCATTTTACAGCAGTGAAAAATCTGGTAAGTGTGTGTGTATATAAAATATGTGCAAATACATTTGTGATGTTCGTTAGAAAATATTCTAATATTTGTACCTTGTGATATCAGGGTAAAGAATGTGCAGTTGATGTAAAAGTGGCCCCAGGAGGAACAGAAGACATTGAGAGTACGGTGTATGAAGGTGTAGTTCTCACAGTCCTTCCTGAAGTGAGTAAAACTATTAGTCAAGTACTTTTTTCCAATCAAGAAGTGCAAGATATCCATCTCCAGTTGTCCATCCGTTATATCTATGGGTCACTTAATTTCATGGTGAAGATCTAGATGAATCTAACAGGATGTTTATTAGAGTTATTGTTAGGGATGCACCGAAATTGTTCGGCTGAAATAGCGAATAAAAGTCTTTTGGTGGCAGAATAACCGAACAATGACATGATGTGATCAAATATAGCCGTTCCAAGTGGGATCTGTAATATTTTCTAATGCTTATTATATTTATGTACTTAATAAAATTACTAAACTGGTATACTTAAAGTCTGCTAAATTGGAATAACTAATTTTGTACTTAATGCACTTTAATTGTGCAGAAGCAGTGCTGAAGTCTAATTAAAGACATGCTTAGTATATTTGATTGTGCTAAAGTGGAACGATTGCAAGTTTACTTTAGGAACACTTTAAATATTTAGCATTTAAAGGGCAATATTACGCAATGTGACATAAACACACATTTAGGCTTATTAATAAGAAATATGCATTGTGCACAAGTAATACTTCAAACAAAGTTTAATTAAATGTTTATATCAGTAGGTCTCGAGTTAATATGTTAATAGATTTGAACTATACTTAGTATGAAATAAATATATTTTAAATATATTACTTTTTTACTAGAGTTGGTTAAGGTGTAAAGGACAGAAATGAATTACAGATGTAATTAGTAATGTGTAATTACAATGTAAAAACATGTATGTCCATTGTACCAATGATTCATTTAAATGTAAGTACACAGTAGTTAAGGCCACCTAATATAAAGTTCAACCGAAATGTTTAGTGTTAAGTAAATATTACTAAAATGTATTGCAGTTGATTTTGTTTCTGGACAAAACAGTTAAAAAAGAACATTTTGGCTATTTAATTTATGCTATTTTGAAAAATATTTGCAAAATATATTGGAAAAATACCCAAAAAAACGTGTTCTGGCTTCGGTCCAGTGTTTCATTTTGTTCAGCTTAGACCAAGAATTTTCATTTCGGTGCATCTCTAGTTATTGTAAGAACAAAAAGAGCTTGTTTAGTCATTTGATGTAGATTAGGAACCTCACTGTTCAATATTGGTCTACTTGTGAACTGAAAATAGAAAGAGAAGATCTTCTCATGGGAGGCAGGGTTCTGCAGGGGTGTGTGTCGGCCTTGAGTGATAACAGAAACATTGAGTGGGAACCGAGCCACCTTGACCCTCTATCACTACTTCTATTGTGACTTCACTCTAGAACTGATGCCAGAAGAATTTATTATCATGTCTCCTCATGTGATGGCAATACAAGATCATCGCAGTTTCCCTTAATGGCAGCTCATATTTGAGGACACACAGTTAAATATATAAATATCTTGTTAATGTAAAAGGCTATATTCATATTGATACTTAATTCATATTCTGATTAATAAAAATCTTCCACCCTACAAGGGCAGTATTACATGTACACATTCAGCTGTTACTCAGTAACTGCCTTCACCTGTTGTACAATCTGTTTTTGGCATATATTAAGTGTATGTGGGTGACCACTGGCCTTGGCGAGTTAGATAAGAGAGGAATGAGAATGTCTGGAGGAGGCTTTAGTTCCTTAAGCAACACCCCCCCCAGAGCTTTGTTATAGAGTTAAGTCAAATACAGTTTTGGAGGTTTTTATTTTTAAATGACGTAATTCAGTCAGAATATTTCAAGCCATGACAATAGCCACAAACAAACAAACATTAAAGGGTTTGTTCACCCCAAAATGAAAAAGTGTTGGAAGTTTAACCATTTTTAATTCATCAGTTGTATTTTGGTTTTCATTTTCAGCCTGTTTCTTGTTAGTTTAAATAGTGTATGTATGTCTTTTATATTCGTATATAAATATAATTTCTATTATCTGCTGTAGTATCTACTAGCTTGCATAGTTTAATCATATTTGGTAATTCTCTTTAATGTATTTGCCCCGATTTTGCACTTTTCTTTGTTTTTTCAGATCTATTCTAGCAGTTAGCATGAAGTGCCATATATCATTATAAACAG
Source organism: Enteromius argenteus (assembly GCA_032357425.1). NCBI lineage: Eukaryota > Metazoa > Chordata > Actinopteri > Cypriniformes > Cyprinidae > Enteromius > Enteromius argenteus. The sequence goes on from JAUCMR010000028.1 coordinate 2,133,061, forward strand.
GAGAACTTGAAGATGAAATCTAGATCATTTAAATTCTCAATTTTCCTTCTGTTTTTTCTAAGAATGAATGAATTTATAGAATTTTAATAAAAACGCAAGCAACAATTTGGTCTTTTTTTACGATGTACTCAAACAGAAACTCATGAAGTTTGGATTTTTTTCTCTAGAAAGTTATATCTGGGCGTTTTACGCTTCCAAATAAAATTTTGTCTAAATATAACATTGCCCAAGCAAGTTATAGCCATTTATTTCAATATCGTCATAGGTGCTTTCAGTGAAAAACAGGTCTATTTAGTTCACTAACATTAGTTTACTAACATGTCCAAAAATATTTAGGGAGAAAGAAAATAGAAACAGTATTATATAACAACAAACTAAGTAGAAAAGTCACAGTAAAAATACTTTTTTGCTGGGGGGAAATTTTCAGATTTCAGGTTTTCAATCTGATTATGATCAATAAACACAAACCGTGCAGATAATAATGAAAGCAATTGCACAAATTGTCTTCTGCAACAAAAATACAAACAGATTCACAAACTACACACAAAATGAGTGAGAAATATACAGAGTGCAGCATAAAAAATTGTGCAAATAATGTTTATCAACTATAGAAGTACATAAAATAAGCGCTGAATGGATGTATCTGCATCCGAATGATTTTACAGGGAGATCGCCTTGCCAAATAGTTGTTTTTATTTTTTTTATTTGTATTGTAACATCTTTACTAGTCTTCGATGGAGAAGATTATACAGTACGTACCTCTAAAATCTCTTTCTACATGTGTCTCTTAAGGACAACGTTAAGGAGGCTAATCCTGGCTGCATTAGGACCATCATCTCTAAGGATCCCATTAAATTGTCCTTTGGAAAGGCGGACACCAACGTGACTCTACTGCTGTATGATCGTGTGGAGTTCCAGCTGCTGACGGATGTTATTACCAAGGAGCAAAGAGCCACGAACATCAAACCCAAAACACCTGACACTTTTCAGCTCACCAAAGAAGTCAGGGAGATGGTAAGTGGCATCATGTGCTCATATGCTATCTCTAGACTAGAAGGAAGGTGAGAGTAAGGCAGTCTGCAACTGAGAGCAAAGTGAGAACAGGAAGTTAAGATTTTAGAGCAAGAGGAAATGAGTCATACAATATAATTTGAGTCTATATAATATAGAATTGGGTAACACTTTTAAGGTGTCCATAATACAGAGTAATACTTAGTAAGTACTTAGTAGTAGCTGTTCTACTTAGATAAAAGAAAATGTACTTATCATTAGGGGTGGCACGGTTCATGAAAAAAAACCGAACCGTTCGGTTCGCTTGTCTCGGTTCGGTGCATGCATGCGTCG
>JAUCMR010000028.1:2134504-2179436 GCA_032357425.1 Enteromius argenteus
GACAGGTGTCTTTTATACTGATAACGAGTTCAAACAGATGCCATTAATACAGGTAACGAGTGGAGGACAGAGGAGCCCCTTAAAGAAGAAGTTACAGGTCTGTGAGAGCCAGAAATCTTGCTTGTTTGTAGGTGACCAAATACTTATTTTACGGAGGAATTTACCAATTAATTCATTAAAAAACCTACAATGTGATTTTCTAGATTTTGTCTCTCATAGTTGAGGTATACCTCTGATGAAAATTACAGGCCTCTCTCATCTTTTTAAGTGGAAGAACTTGCATTAAAAGCTGTGCTTCATACATATATACTATTGATAATAGCCAGCTGACTTTTTTTGCTACCTTTAATTAATAATTGTGGTTAAGTAGTTTGACAATTTCTAGGCACAGGTAGATGCAGTGATGGCAGAAGTAGCATGATGTAAAATTAAGTGCTGTTCTAAAATAACTCAAGCTAAATCGATTTTTACACCACTGGATTTCTGTTGAAAATAAATTGGGTTTTACCCCAGATTTATGGTATACTTGGGGCTTCTGGTTTAGATGGTCTCAAGACAACTCAACGCCAGTCGCTTCAGTGTAGACATGCATTCTCACAAAATAATAGATGCAGATAAGTTGGTAGATGAGATCAGTCCTATTCTTTGTTAGATGAGACTTGTCAGGATTGGGATCAGGGCCTAGTTGCATGAAAACCCTTAAGACAATAAAACCCTTAATTATAAAGTTAAGGGTACCCTTAGTTAAAAAGTGTTGCTATAATGTCCTTAGTAACTATTTCACCTTGATAAATTTCAGGGATCAAAAAGGCATCCTGACTTAGTTGACTTATTAATTAATATTAATTAAAAAAAAATTGTTATGAATCAGTTATTGCATTAATTAAATAACAATATAAATGTAATGTAGATTTTTTTTTAATGCATTATCTTATTGTCCATCCACATGTTTACATTTACAACTGCGTGTTTGGAGCGTCAAAACATGGGTTAATTTCACTGATCTCAGTGGTTACCCTGTTGAAAAAAACCCAGCCTGGTCTTAGCTGGTTTAAACTGGTCAGGCTGGTTTTAGAGGGGTTTTTTAAAGTGGTGAATTTCCCTTGCTTATTAAAAAGTTGGGTTTGTGAACATCAGATGAAGTTGATATGCAGACAGACACGACCTGAATATCAAATTACAAAGTGCTCACCCTCACTCAGTGCCTGTGACTCAATGGTGCTCTCTGCTGGTAGGTACTAGTAAGATTGCGGATCGAACACTTGCGGTGGCTTCACTGGCTGTCTGCAGTATAGAACGCAATGAGCGGTCCAGTCATTATATAGATCAGTGGTCTAAACACTTAGGTAAGGGTGACCCTTAAGACATTTGTTGCAACGCAACCTTCAGGGATACACCGAAGTCAAATTACTTGAGGACTTTCATGCAACCGGGCCCAGGTCTCTTGTGATGAACATCACTTTGTTGGTCCTGAAATGATGTTAGATTAAGGACCATCAAACACTTTTTCATGTGGCCAAGCCTGCCGAGGTTAATGCACACCCTATATTCTAACACATTTACAGGTAAAAGTACCCCCAATGAGATAAAGAATGTGTGGATATGTGGCCACTCTCTTGTGTTTTGGGCTGAGAAGAGGGCTACCTCCCCTGAGTATGGAGTGCAGCTGGGCATGCACCCAGACTCAGTGCGCATCTGGTGGAAGGGCGTGCAGGGCATGACGTGGCAACAGCTTGTGCCTTTGCTGCTCCAGCTCAAAGACAACTGGCCCAAGCCTGATATGCTTATAATCCACTTGGGTGGAAATGACATAAGCACAACTGATCCAGAGGCCTTTATTGCGACTGTGAAGAAAGACTTGACCTCGCTGAAGAGCATTTTCCCCGGATGCCTGCCGGTGTGGTCCAGCATCCTTTCACGGCAGACCTGGAGGGGTACAGAGGACAGCAAAGAGATAGACATTATCCGTTTGGCCATTAATGAGAGCGTATGTGGAATTATGACAGGACTTGGTGGCTCTGCTTTGAGCCACAACAACATAAGGCCATGTTTCGGACTCTACAGACCAGATGGGGTTCATCTATCGGGGAAGGGTATCGATACCTTCAATCTGAACCTGCAGACTTTTCTGGAGAAATGGGAGAGTGAGACTAATAAGATCGAGACGGAGACATCTGAGCAATCAGTTTGAGATGAGGGACTTCCAGAAATGGTCATTTGTTTTTGTTTAGCAACTTGTACAGGGCCATTTCATTTTTGTGTGTATCCTTTATTGCTGTTGTTTTGTTACTTCAAAATTGATTGTTGTACAGCCTATGTAGAATGAAAGCAGATTTGTTTTCTATACATGTGTATCACAAAAAGTATTTTGCAAGAATGTTAGATTTTAGTTATGTTTTATACATTCAGTTTACAAATAAAAGCAAAATGTAAAATACTCAGATTTAATACGGAATAAACTTTATAATTTAAGATTTCGTGTATGATACAATGTTCTCCACACACGTTTTAAATGTATTTACACATTAGCTTCACTGAGTGATTTTTCTGTCATTAAATCTGATCCACAAAACAACAAAGTCTTCAGATTCAATCTGGGTATGTTAAACCTCTCAATAGTGTCAATGAAAAAGAAAACAGGGCGTTTATTATGTACCAATGACTGTATTTGCTTATTAATACTATCATTCTTGTTAAAGCTGCAGTCCGTAACTTTTTTTTTTAGGGTGTGTGTTCAAAATTTATACAAAAAGAAAGTACACCATGAATCCATTTTCCAAACAGTGTTTTTGGCATGTCCTGAAACACTACGGTACACCTTTAATAAGTGTTTATATTCGCACTATTTAGAGTAGCTCGGTGCCTGCGTGATTCGTCATAGACATCAACAGAGAAAAGTAGATCCGGCTATAATGTTCTTCCGCGAGACGCACACAGTTCTCTTTATTTACGGACCGCAGCTTTAAGCTACAATGTTTTTAAAATTCCTATGAAGGATAACATAATACTTCATTAAAGAAACTGGCTTCCTAAAATTGCACACATATTAAAACTTTGCAGAAAATATAAAAGCAACATGGGATTTTATTAAATGTGATTTGGCTGCACTTTTTGTACTAGATGATGCACAAAACATGCACAGAAAATACTAGTTAATGTGCTAACACTTTACCATAAGGTTACATTAGTTAATGTATTAACTAACACGAACAAACAATGAACAATGCATTTATTACACTAGTTAGTAGTGAAAATACAGTTCATTGTTTATTCATGTTGGCTCACATTTCTTTAACTAGCTAATGTTAACAATCACTTTTTAATAATGCATTAGTAAAGGCAGAAATTAACATTAAGATTCATAAATGCTGTAGAAGTACTGTTAATTCTTAGTTCATGTTAACTAATGAACTTTATTGTAAAGTGTTACCGCTAATGTTATTGTATTGGACTTAAACTTACTGACTTTGCTCACAGTGTCTTTTTTTCCCCTCCTTTGCTACACTTGTGTTCCTGGTTAAAAAAAGACTGTTCAACAATAGCATATACAATAGTCAACATTTGATGTGGATCAAAAAAGTTGATCAAAGTTGTCCTCAGACAGGTACGCATTAGGTTTTAGGGCAACTTCGAAAGGTTTTGCAAAACCTGTACTAATTAAAAGAAGTTGACAAAGATGAAATGCATGTTTTGGTGATGAGATTGCATAATGAAAGTTTTATAAGTAATCATTTTTGACTGGGAACACCAAAATAGGTGAAGGAAGAAACAGGAAGAGAGTAAAACATTTCACTCTCAATGATTTTCCGTCGTGCTGTTTGAGAAGTTTGCACAGTCTGCTTATTTTCTCTTGATGCACTGACAGTAAAATTTCAGTAGGTGTTGATTTTCTTAACTTCCCTGGTACTGTTCAATTCTGATGTGATCTAAATGTTAATCTCTCCGTGTCTACTGTTTCTTCTTCTATGTAAATATAATCAGTTTGATGTCTAGTGGTTGCTTATGTAGGCCTGGAGAATCAATGATCAAGAGTAAGCGGGGACACTCACTGAAATTCTCCAGGTAAGTGATAATTGGTGCTTGCTAAATGTCATTTAAGTGTTTCATGCAATAATAATAATGGAAATTTTAGAGTCATTTAGTGCACTCAGAAATGACACCACGTTTTAAACTGCAGGTATATAACTGCCATTGGTATATTTATTAATAGAATTGCGATTTGTTTTTCAGCCCTTCATGGAAAGTAACTAATTTCTTTGTCAAGTCATGGAAATATATCAGTCAAAATGTGTGGGAACACTGAATATTTTTTTAAACATATAAATCCTGTTTATTTAAACAATATCTTAAGAGTGAATAAGAAACCTCCAGCTGACACTGAAGCCGAGAACATAGAGTATGCACTTCTTTAGTACGCACTAAAATAAAGGGGCTTGTACACTGACTGGTGTGAAAAACGCAGGTCCTTTCATGTGTGCCTCAGATGTTGGCTAGTTTAAATACAGGACATATCTGTAGAGGTTCTCCTTCAAGTCATTATAGACTGCAAATGAATTTCAGGGTCAGATGAGGTAAGGAACAGCAAGAAACGCACATCTGATGGACACTCGCTGATGAGAAGTGCAGACCTGGACTCATCAGATATTGATTGAATTGCTTGGTGTTCCAGCATGATATAGCAACATGTATTGTTTTCCCCCATATATAGAGGCATTTGCTTTTATTGGAAAATGTGAATGATTAAATGAAAAAGTAAAATAAATGCATGCCCAAATGTGATGTACCTTGTGTTATTTTTAAGATTTATTCAATGTTTTTAAATCTGATCTGAACACAATAGCCGCTGTTTTTAATTTTGCCATGTCAACATTTGTTTGTGTTTGGTTAGTCAAAACAGTTTTGTGGGTAATTTATATTATTTATTTGTATTGTTTGAAAAACTAGTGATCTACAGGTTGTATATAACTTTCATTTCAGGTTTTTTGGTTTTTGTTGTTAATGAGGGATCTGGGATACATCAGTGCAGTCTTATTCTGATGGAAAAGGATAACATTAGATGCCCCGTCCCAACCCAGAATCAGCACATAAGGACCCAAGGGGTGTTTATACAGTGTTCTTTTTAGTTTCATCTGATCAGAGAAGCCAGTCCTGTTTGAAGTTCCAGTCGTGTCTGAGATTTAGAGATTCTTTGGTCACGCAAACTCTTCTCGCCGTGTATTAGGATGATAGAGACACACGTCCTCTTCCAGGCAGTTTCCTAACATTTTGTGTAGATTGGAAACTCTTAATTATTTCCCTGATGGTGGAAATGTAATTTTCACTGCTCTAGCTCTTTTCTTAAAGTCACTTCACTAATTTGTGAAGCTCAGTTGTCTTTTACTGCACATCAGAAATATATTCTTTGGTTTTTCTCATTGTGTTGGTGATTAAGGGACTTGGTCTTTGTTTTCCCTCCTATATATATTTCTGTGTAACAGGAAGCCAGGGCTGGATATTTTCATGTTTATAATCACCCTGGAGTGCTCAAAATTGTGAATATAAATGGGAATATACTTCAGAGATATCTAGGGGTGCCAATAATTGTGTCCAACGTGTATTTGAGAAAAACATTTCTTTCCCCCGGCAATCTACCTCATGAACAGTTAATAGTTCTCCCACTGTGCAATAAAAATGTGTGCAATAACCAATGTTTATTTTTAAACCCTACAGTATAGTACATCATCATCATTTTTATACTATTTCTATTTAATCCATAGCACACCTGTAGTGCTCACAGTTTATTTAAATTGTGTTCTTGATTTTTTTTATTTTATTCTTCTTGTGTCTCTGTGTACTGGTAGCTGTGACACCAAAACAAATTCCTTGTATGTGCATATGGCAATAAAGCTCTTTCTGATTCATATTGATATTTCCCCCATTTTAAATTCTTATCAAATGAAAGGTTAGATTTTTATGAATTTTTAAAATAAAGGATTAAAAGGCCTAAAAATGCAGATTCATTTTCATAGCTCTCTTTGATGGCATTTACCAAGAGCGCTGATATTTTTGGTCATTACTGTATATTGATAAGAATACAGTAAAGGAAATTAAAAAACAAAGGCTGCTCAAGGACTCATACATTACAATCAAAATCTTTCATACACATTATATATATATAAAAATTTCTAATCTTAGTTATGTTCACTGTTTAGCATTATCATTTTTTCCTTTTATCATTGCATATGAACGTATAACAAGAGAAATACAACTTTAATGCCATCAGTACACAAGATTACAAGTAAACTAAAAAAAAAAAAAAAAAAAGTTAATAAATAACACAAATGAAATCATTTAAAAACTTTAATCAAAGTTTCACAGGATTAATAATATGAAACTTGCTTTACTTTGTTATTAACAAAGACTATATCAACCATTCTCCAATTTAAAGTCGCCAAAATATTAATGACCAGAAAAATCTAGCTGGAAGATTTCAGATCATTTACTACATTTCTAATGTGTTTTTGGTATGTTGTTTTTTTTTTTTCAAATATTAATATTGCCAATAAAAATTGAATGTGTTACAGAATCCAGATTAGGGTTTTGATTGTATTTATTTTTAAGGAGACATACCTTATTATGTAGAGCATCCATTACAATGGCATATTATCTGGGTCTAACTGGGATATAAAAAAAAATATATATTATTTTCAAACCATATGCTTTCGATTTCTTACTGCATTTAGGAGACTCGGTAAACAAAACGACGCTGTTCCGCTGCGTTCGATTGGCTGTTCTTGACGTGACGCCATGTCCGGTGAATGCGGGCCAATGGCGGCACAAGAAGTGAGCACGGACGGAGTGGTTTGTGTGTAATGAATACGCTCTCATTCATATTGGATTTTTTGAATTCGCGTTTACCTGTTCAGGGGACAATCGCCATCCTGCACCCAGGATAATAGCGACTCTAAACCGACGCAGAATCAGCGGCTACGCGTCGTTATGTACCGCGGCTCTAGGCCACACAGAGGCGGCTATCATCCTCCGCCGTCGCGTGGTTTCGGTTCCCGTCCTGGACAAGGCCATCCCCCGGATCCGTACCGCCGGCCGTCCCCGCGCAGGAGATACTCACCAGCCGATGAATACCGAGGAGGGAGACCTCCGCGAGGCTATGGGGTATGACGTAAACAAAACACTGCACCATGCATAATCCAGCATGGCACACACCGATTAAAAGTGCATTTATTGTGTACTGTTCGGACCTAAAATACATCAATACCGTGTTATTCTATGAATTATCACGTAAATACCATACAGAGGTATTAAAGTGCTATGCGTTAACTTCTCATTCCTTCACCTACTTGTTGCAATGTTATATGTTTCTCAAATCTTGCCCTGGAGGTCCAATGCACTGCAGAGTTTAGCTCCGACTCTGATAAACTCACCTACCTGTGATTTTCTAATGATCCTCAAGACACTGATTAGCATGCTCAGGTGTGTTTGATTAGGGTTGGAGCTAAACTCTGCAGTGCATTGCACCTCCAGGGTAAGATTTGAGAAACCCTGTTACACACTCTATTAAAAAAAGCCTCGATGCTGTGGTTTTCTAGACGTATTATTATGGTATTACGCCTTTTGTGTGTCTGTATGGTATTAAATCATGGTAAAATTGTGCATGCATGCATTTTAGCATCTTTACTCAAGTCACACAATCTTTCAGAAATCATTCTAATATTCTGATTTGTTAAAAAGCATTTATTATTATTATTATTATATATATTTTTAGGTTTGTTTGATGAATATAAAGTCCAGAACAACAGCTTTTATGTGAAATAGAAAACAAATTATACACTTTTGATCAATTTAATGCATCCTCACTAAATAAAATTATTAATTTGTGTAATTTCATAATTTAATAGTAAATATATAGTGATTCAAATGCACTTAACTCCATGCTTTTGAATAATATATATAGTATAAACAAATGCTTTTTATTTCAGATAAATGCTGATCTTTGGATATTTCTATTTATCAAAGGATCATTAAAAATACTCAACTGTTTTAAACATTGATAATAATAAATAGAAAAATTCTTGAACAGCAAATCGCTATAATAGAATGACTTCTGAAAGATAGTGTGACACTGAAGACTGGAGTAATGATGCTTAAAATTTAAATTTTAAAATAGGCTTTTTTATTTTAAACAATAAGATGTGTCACAATATTACTGCTTTCATTGTATTTATTTATTTTTTAATCAAAAATGCAGGCTTTGTAAGCAGAAGAGAATTATATATATATATATATATATATATATATATATACATACATACATAAACATGAAGAATCTTTTTGTCTAGAAACCTTTGACTGGTAGTGTACTAGTTTTAGTTTGTATTATTCCATGTATAAGTTATGTACCCATTTTTCTTAACAGAGATACAGCCCATCACCTCCTCGTGGTGGGCTCCCTGTTGATCACAGTCTGGTCATAACTGTGGGCAACGAGCTGACCCATCCAAGCGACGCGCCCTATGTCCGGTAAGAGATGTAGCCTAGTGTTACAACAATATATTGACTCTGACATTATGTGGCATTGTTAAACGTGACCAGATTTAATGTTCACTTGTCAATGCTGAAATGAAAACAATCAAATAGTTTTAAAATATCAGATATGTTTGTTATCCTCTAAATGGATGGAATTGGTGTCTGAAGGTAAAAAATTACACTTTATGTCCATCAGGTGTTTTTTTTTTGTGTGTGAAGTCTGTCAACTCCGCTAATAGTGTCTGCATTTAAAAAAAAAAAAAAAAGATAAAATTCTGGGTGAAATATGGGTATTCCAGCTTTTATAAGGCTATTGTGAGAGTGAGGCTGATGGTGATAAGTGTGACCAATCTGTTGATTAATAAAAGTGTCTATTTTTTTGTTTCCATATATTCTGTAAATTAGTAGTGTAATGAATTATCAATTAGCAATTACATTTGACCTATACATATATAATTGAGATGAATATAGGCATTGTTGCTGGCATGGCGTTAAATCATAAATAAATAAAATAAATTACATTTCACCTCATTTATCAGATTTATGTGTGCTATCAGTGCCCTACGCTCTAGGTATTTGGGTCACCATTGGGATTCGGTGGATATACATTCCCAAGATTTGGAGTTAGGGTGTAAAACATTGGTTTTTTTAAGTAAAAGTAAAATCTTAAATGAATTTGAAGCAACTAGACCTGCCTATCTTTTGACGCTTGCCTCCAAACAATGAACATTCCTAACTTTTGCTTTCATAATGGAGTAGTTCTTGCTTAGACGTGCAGTTTTCCTCTACATCTTATTCAAAATCGGTAGATTGGCAGCATAGGTTTTTTTTTTTTAATGTAATTTAATACCCCAGCACTTGAAGCTATCAAGCTGTTAACTTGAGCCCATAGACTCACTAGATATGCAATTTGTCCTTGTCCTATAGTTGTTGTTTATGATGATTTCTGTTGACAGAGATTATGCTGCTGGGGAATCACATCATAAGCCCTATTACTCTCCACGGAAGTCTAGCTATGATGGACACAGTGATAGAGGTTCAAGGAGGCGCAGCGTTAGTCGTGGCAGAAGCAGGCCGCGGAGTCGCAGTCCTGGCTACGGGCGCAGCAAAAGTCGCCCGCGCAGCCGCAGCAGGAGTCGAAGCTACAGTCGTGGCAGGAGTCCCGAACGGGCGAAGAGCCGAGCGCGCAGCAAGAGCCGAACCCGTGGGAGGAGCTACAGCAGAAGTCGAAGCAGAAGCGGAAGCCGCAGTCGCAGACAGAGTAGGGCCAGGAGCAGGGCACGGAGCAAGAGCCGGCCCCGGAGCCGCAGTCGCGAAAGGAGCCGTAGCAGGGGGAGAAGCAGAGGACGGAGTCGCGCTAGGAGCTGGAGCCAGAGCCGCAGCGCCAGTCGGAGCGGAAGCAGTAGCAGCAGCGGCTCCAGTAGAAGTCGCCGCAGCAGCGTCAACAGGAGAGACAAATCAGGTGACTTTAGGGTTAGGGAGGAGGACTTTTCTGAGCTGGAGAAGGCCAGACGGCGTAAAGAAATCCAGGACATGCTTGTACAGCCTGCAAAGTCAATTTTGAAGAAAAGAATGGATTCTTCCGAGACGGATTCTCCCATGCTAGCGCAGGTAACCACTTCTCATTATGGCTTGGGAGATTTTGACATTCAAAAAGCAAGTCACAAGCTGTTAAAGAAATAGTTCACCCAAAAATGAAAATTCTGTCATCGTTTACTCACCCTCGAGTAGTTCCAAACCTGTATGAATTTCTTTGTTCTACCGAACACAAAGGAAGATCAAGGTCAAGTCAAGGTCTATAATTGGCCTAAAACTCAAGACAACAATTTTCATTTCATTGAGTTTCATTCGTATCAGTGTAACATGCTTATTTTGTGTCTTCGAAGTGTAGTGTCACCACTGCTTTAGCTGATATTTAATTGCCTTTATTTTTAGAGAGTAAAGAATGTTGCTATAGTGTCCCTAAACCATATTTAACCAATGTATTTCAGAATAGTGATTCCCCTCGAGGAAATCCAGATGGTGGTCTTTCCCAAGAGGCAGAACAGCTTCTCTGCGCACTTTCCAAAACCATGGATCCGGACTTGTTAGCATCCATGCTGAGTAAAAGCTCTGATAGTGGTGTTCTCAAGGAGCTGATTTGTAAGATCCAACCAGCCAGAGAAGGTGACCTGCTCCTCCCTCACGAGAAGGGAGGACATGAGAAATCAGACCTCGCGCAGTTCCTAGGAATGTTATCCGGGGTCGCCCAACCACAGAATGTAAAAAAGAGTCACCCAGACATTGAAGATGAGGAGAAGTTCCTATATGGGGATGAAGAAGAAGAGGGCAATGAGGTGGTACCAGCAAATTCAAACTTTCCAGGCACAAGTTCTTCTGATATGCAGAGAAGAGAACCTTACACATTTGGCCATACTGTAGACAATGTGATGAGCCATAAAGATGGTAGGCAGACAGACAGGCATCATGCTTCGGACACACCTGAGGTACATGCCAAGGAAGGAGATAATGACTTCCCACCTGGCGTTGGACCACAGGATGTCAAGGTGAGGAAGGAGGTGGAGGAATATGAGAAGATACAAGACTTGCTGAAAACAATTGGCTTGGACCTGGGTGTGGCTGAGATAAGCAAGATGGCCGCCAGGACGCAAGCGCGCCTGCACGGAAACACCCCTGCGAAGACACCAACTCGTCGACATTTGGATAGAAAGCACCGGAGCCGTAGCAGGAGTTACAGCAGCAGTAGCAGCAGGAGCTCCAGTCGGAGTAGCAGTAGAAGCAGAAGCCGTCGCAGCCGAAGTGGCAGTTTGGATCACGCTTCAAGTCGCTGCAAGAAAAAGCCAGCTTCCCCAGAAAAAACATCTCCGCTCTTGCATAGTCAGAACAAGAAAGAGGCTCAACCTAGCATTCCTCAAGCAGAAGGCAGCTGGCCTACCACACCCACCGTAGGTCCTGGGTCTCAAACGTATCCCTCCCAACCCAGTCTCCCGCCGCATCCCATGCCCCCATACCCCGGGCCACCCCCACGTGGGGTAATGCCACCTGACTACCCACCACGAGGTTACGATCCCTATGGCAATTATGTTCCATATATGCCTCCCGGATGGCCTATGTACCCACCTCCAGGTATGCCGGTACCTCCTCCCAGTCCAATGGATCCCTACAGCCATCCTAACATTGAGCGGCCCTTTCTTAAAGTCATCAAAACTGTGCCGAATGAGAGTAAAAGCGGCGATCAAAAAGGTTAGTGACCTTTAAAATATATTATATATATATATAAAAAGGAATAGCTTGAACATTTTGACATTATGTGTCTAACTTTACGTTGGAGTAGTTGATCAAAGGAGAACTTTGGAACAATCTTCACACAGGTCTCTTCTGTAGAAGAGTTCAAAGTGATCAAGCTCCTTGAAGGACCACAAAAGATTGTAAACGCACCATAAAGTAGTGTTGCCACTGGTTAATCGACGTGTAACAACATCGGTAATACCGGTATCACCGTGGTGGAGTCGTTTGAGTCTTTTCCTCGCTTTCCTTCGTTTTTAAAGCATTTTAAATTTTGAAACTTTCTGTCATCATCACTCTTCTTGTCGGTCAGCTCGACTCACTCTCCTCACGTGATAAGAGAAATCTGATCTGACGCGATTGTCGTTTGTTCGATGCGCTTCAGTTTCTTTCTGTATAACTTGCTATCTGCTATGGGTCAGATTCACTGAACAAGGAATTCGATTCTTTGTGCAGTTTAGGAAGCACCAACAGGAGTGGAAAGTTCTGCGGGTGAGATTGCACAAATTAAAGGACACAGATGCAACCAGATCATTTCCGTAATTAGCAAACACAGTCTACCAAGAGCAGCGTAAATTAGTGTTCGGTCGCAAACGAGCAGAGTAAATTATGAACTAGACAAAAAAGATTGTCGAGACAAATTTTAAGTTGGCTTGAGGAAGCCGGAGCTAAAAGTTTGAGAAGTTTAAAAAGTTTAAGAAGATAGAAGAGTTAAAACAGTTTAAGTTTAAAAAGTTTTGAAAGTTTAAATTTGATGTTTTCAGTCTAAAATACTTACAAATAGTCCGATTACAAAGTCAGATTATAGATAGTAGTAGCATGTTACTAGCATGTTGCTAGCATGTTTTTAGCATGATTAACAAGTTACTAGCATGATTAGCATGTTAATAGCATATTGCTAGCATGATTAGCAAGTTACTAGCACACTGTTAGCATGATTAGCTATTTACTAGCACATTGTTCGTATGATAAGCTAGTTTCTAACTTTATTTGCATGTTGCTAGCATGATTTGGATAAATTAAAAATAGTATTAGAGTGGAAGCTTAAAGGAGTTTAAATGGGTTAGAAATAGTACATAGAAGGGAGTCTGATTGAGTCTAATGAGCTGCAGGTGTTTAGATTTTGACAGTTGGAGCTGGCAGAGTCTTGGCTCATCTGAACATTGCGTGAATGGGAGTCTATGGGGTTTTTATGATTTTTAATCTTCATTTTTATGAAAACCGTAAGTCGGATCAGTTAGAAAATATACAGCACACCCAGTGAGATCAGTCTGAAGATCTGGTCCGAGTTTGGAGTCTGTAGAGTTCAATCTCTAGGAGGAGCAGCAGTCAGACATTTTAGTCTCAGAAGAATAGTAATAAGTTGAAATAGCTTTCTCAAGCCGACTTAATAATGTGACTTGGCAAACATAAGTTCAGATAATGTCTTCTTTATGCTTCACAGACTTGGTCACAATGGAGAATGGGGAAAAAAAGTTATGCAAAAATTGTTTAAAATCCCTTTGTGTTACGTGGACGAGTGTTAATCGTGGTTTCAGAATGACAGGAGTAAATAGTTAGTGATTTTTGGGTGAATTAGACTTCACTCATCGTAGTTTACCAACCTGATTTATCTTTTCAGGACCCCCCAAATCAGATCCTGTGGTCAATAAAGCGATCACCAGTGGCATCCAGAGGAAAGAAATGGAAGAAAAGAATACTGCTAGCCAAAAACAAAAGGTAACAGGAAGAGATGTTGCATGTGTTAAGGTTTTACCTGTGGAGCTGAGAATCAAAAACTGGTTCTCGTTGCGTTTTTTCCCTCCATTTGGCAACATCTAAAATCTTTGCAATTTTCTTTTGTACATTTTGGGGAGAAATAAGAAAATGGAATCAGAAGCACAGCTGTTTTGACTTTTAAGTCCCAAATATAATTCTGCCTCAGGTCATGGAAGAGCTTGAAAAGCTAAAAAAGGAGAAAGACGTGCGACACAAGAGGAAAGAAAATCTCTTAAAGGATGTGGAGACACTGAGAAAGCAGCAAGGTATTTCCCTCTTGGTGTAAAATGTATATAAACCTTTAAAGGCTCACTGTATTATACAGTGTTTGATTTGTTCCTTCAGGGGAGCTTCTTCGAAAGAAGCGAAGGGAGAAGGATGGGCACAAGGACCCTGTACTCATCGAGCTCGGTCAGCTCCAAGAAGATGCAATGGCCCAAATCTCTAAATTGCGTGCTGAACAGAGAGAGGCAGATCAAAAATACGAAGAGCTGGTCAAAGTAGCTCTTATTCTCGGTATAGACCACAAAGACTCGAAGATCTCTGGGGACCATGTGCAGCAGCCCCTTCAGAGTAAGAAGGAGTCAGCCAGAAGCCCAGAGAAATCAGGGGCCAAATCCAGCACCTCGTACAATAAGGTAGAGTTGCTCATTCTGTTACAGGAAAGGTACTTGCTTTTTAGTACCACCAAACAAGTACCACTTTTGATCAAATCAGGGCGTCCAAGTAACTGTGAGCAACATAATGCTATATTTTGATTATTAAGATCTGTAGAAGGAGCCTGAGGAGTAACATCTAAAAACACACTGCAGTAGTAACTTTTAGAGAGGATTAGAATATGCTTGCCTTTAGTTCTGGTGCTTCCTATGAGATTAAACTGAATAACATGCAGCTTGTTCTGGATTAAATCAGCTTTCAGCACAGAATAAAATCTGCACAGACCAGAAGGCATATAGTACATTTGTAAGCTACCTGAGACACTTTACTCCTGGTGGTACTGCAGCATACCATCCTTTGAAAGCATTGCTTTAGTAACTTACAGTATGAAAAAATGTATATTGGAATCCCGAATTACTAATTTGTTCTCGTTTTAAGTCGTGGTCACAATTTACTCATTTGTTTCCATGTTGTAGTAAATTGTGGCTATGATTTACTAAACTGGAAGCTTGTAATTCTGTAATGTATGAACACATACTATTTTAGGGATTTTTTTTTTAATATAGCATAGTAATAAATATATATAATAGTGTTCTTGCATAAAAGCATAGCATTATATATTCATAGTTATGTGTTCCTATGATTTTATATAACAAGGCAATTATTGGCATCACAATTGGCATTGGTTTCACGGGAATCTCCTTTTCTCTCTCTCTCTCTCTCTCTCTCTCTCTCTCTAAAATATATATAATGTGTGTGTGTGTGTATATTTGTTTGTTTATACATTTCATTTATTTGTCTTTATTTAAAAAAAAAAAAAAGAAAGAAAGATATTCCCTGCAAAAGTATTTTGATATCTTGAAATGTCTTATGAATGAGTTTTAATTGTATTTGCGCTTGGCGATTTTATTGATGAATTTTATGTACGTTCTATGGTATAAAAGCCATTTCAGATTTCATTTTGAAATGGCTTTTTAAAACCATTAGTTTTATAGTAGTCAAGTAATTCAAGTATTAAACCCATGGGTAACTTCTCCCCGACTGGAAAACAGATGGCCTATTTTGCAAAGGTAAGTCTCCTATGACAAACTTTAATGATTGGCAATAGGATTGTTATACTTGTTTCTTTGAAAAGCTTTTCTTCATTCATTTAAAAATAGATAACTAGAGAGTATTTGATTTAGCTTGCATAGTCACTTTGACTTATGCATTTTTTGTACTGCCTAAATTATCTAGGTAACCTCCTCAAAATCAAGAGCATCTCCTGAAAAATCCAAGTCACCTCTTCCGTCGAGCAGCCATTCCCTGGACACTGCTGCCGAGCAGTTCGAATACTATGATGCAGGAAACCACTGGTGTAAAAACTGCAATGTTACCAGTGGTTCAATGTTTGATTATTTCATGCATTTGCACAGCAAAACCCATAGGAAGGTATGTGTGCTAATATATGAAATCAGTTTTTTGTTTTTGTTTTTTTTGTTTATTTCTGCCAGTCACATCTCTGCTTCAGTCATCAATTGTTTTGCTCTTGTATAGACTCTAGATCCTTATGACAGACCTTGGGCAAAATCAGACAATGATAAGAAAGCCCCTGCTGGAAAGAGGACTTCAAAGCCAGCCAAAGGTAACAACGTCTTTATGAAATGTTATTCAGAAATCAGAAAAACACTGCGCTTTTGTTTAAGCTAAAGCAATTAATTTGTGCACCTTTAAGGATCTGGAATAATTAAATGGAATCTGAGGTTCAAAAACCATTCAGTTTCTTTATGATTCTCTTCCCTAATTGGTGCCATGTTAAGTGCGGTGTCCTAAACTGTGGTTTTCTTGCAGTGAGCCTCCTTTTTGGAGCAGATCAAGGGTAAATTACCAGCCATCAAAACTATACGCTCTTCTGGTAAATGTATTTAATTTTGTGCTATATACTTTCCTTTAGGCTCGGAGTTCTTGATCCCTGTAAGGGGATTCTTCTGCCAGTTATGTGAACAGTTTTTTGGTGATCCCATTTGTGCTGAGGCCCATGTCACCTGCCATGTTCATAATGAGAAATACAAGGTAAATATCACACATGAAATTCATTATAAATTGAATTAAGCTTAGGATATGAATGCAAACTATACAATTTTTGAGCAGATGTAATTGTCTCATATGCATTGATTTCAACAGGCAAAAATGTATGAAAATCCTCTCTATGAACAAAGGAGGAACCTGGACCGTCAGGCTGGCTTGGAGAGCCAGAAGAGTTCAGACCACAAACGAAAACGTGAAGATGATGAACAGGATGATATGAAGAAATCCAAGCACAGCAAAGGAAAAATGTCGAGCAATGAAGTGGAGACAAAATCCCAGTACAACAAGGACGAGGAGTATAAGGGTATCAAAGACGGAGACAATAAGCTCAAGGAGAAATACAAGAAAGAGGATATAGATAAACAGAAATACAAGAAGGAGGATGATGATAGAGGCAAAATGAAAGAGGATGAAAGAACTAGGTACAAAAAAGATGATGATGAGCGAAACCGCTTCAGAAAGGAAGAGGAATACACACACAGGTACAGGAAGGAGGAAGGGGAGAGATCTAGGTATGAAGAGGACAGATTTAGAAACAGAGATGATGATGATGAACACTACCGATATAGAGAAGAGGACGACAGATATAAATATAGAAAGGATGACGACAGAGGCCGATATGGTAGAGAAGATGATAAGAAGTACAAATACACTCGGGAGGTTGATGAGAAGAAGTCAAAATACAAAGATGAGGATTGGGGGAAGTGGCCGAAATCAAAGTGGGACGAGGACCAAGACAGTAATGAAAAGTATGAAAAAAGGGAAGATAAAGCTCAGCACCAGAAGGGCAAGACTGGTTATTCTAAAGATGACAATGAGAGCACAGGAAAATTCAGTGTTAAAGATGGCAAATCAGAATCGGAGAAACCCAGCGAGCCTCCTAAAATATTATGTGGGCCAAGTCCTGCCTTGCTTGCTAAACTCCGCAAAAAGAACGAGGAAGGTACTGGGCGGCCTGGCTTTGGAAAGTTTGGTCTGAAAAAGCCACAGAAGACAGCACTAGAGAAAGAGGCTGAGAGAATGGCGGCACAATTCTTAAAGGAAGAGGAAGAGAGTATTCCTTCTGAAATGGCAGAAAACAAGGATGCTGAGCTAGATCCTTTCTCCAAGTCTATAGCTGCTGCGAAATCCATTGCTATCAAATTGACAGGAAAGGCTTTGCTGCCCCCCTCAGGTGAATGGCTAGCATTCAACGAAAATAAAACTACTCCTAATTTACCTCCTCCCTCATCCCCCATGGTTATTAGGAAGTCTTTCACAGGTGTGCAAAATAAACCAACACCATCTGCTGATAAATCTTCTGCACCTGTAACGGGAGCTCAGAAGCCCCCAACATTGTCTGCAGACCTCATCTCTAAGGCGTTTAGTGGAGAAGAGGTGCAATTAAAACAAACAAAGGACACCCCTCCAAACCCTGTAGATATCTTAAGCACACCCGTACCTGTTCAGTCTCCCACTGCAGTGCCAAAAATTGTAAATTCCAGCCAGATGAAACCTGTTACTCCCAGTCAATGTGTTATCACTCTAGAGTCTGATGTGGCTGCTCCTGGAGTGCCTGAGGAGGAGCAGAAGCTCACTGTAATCCTTCGTCCTCCTCCTCAACTTTCTTCTAAAGCCAGAGACCTGCCCTCCAGAACTGTAAAGCCAAAGACAACTCTTGCAGCAGGAAAAGCAAAAGATTTGTTTGACATTTTCTACAGTGGCAGTGCTGCAGTTAAAACCTCTGTTGGTGGCAGTGTTGGTGACAAACAAAACTCTGGATTTGCTCCTCAACACAGTGGCTCAACCTGCAGAGAGTCCAACAATAAAGACAAAAATGCTAGTGATGTTTGCAAGAGCGAAGAGCCTCTCAAGATTAACGACTCGAAAGTTCCCCTGAGAGATGAACTTGTCAAGAACAAGGAGTCAGGAGTTACCCAAAAAGAACTCCCTAAGAATGAGGAATCAGCAGTTACCTTGAGAGAAGAACCTCTCACGAATGAGGAGTCTGTTGTTGCCCAGAAAGAAGTCCCCAAGAATGAGGACTCAGATCTTGCCCAAAGAGAAGAATCTCCCAAGGACAAAGGCTCAGAAGTTGCCCAGACAGGAGAACCCCCAAAGATTGAGGGTTTAGATATTTCCCAGAGAGAAGAATCTCCCAAGAGCAGAGACTCCGAAGTTGAACCCCCTGAGAATGAGGACTCAAATCTTGCTCAGAGAGAAGAATCTCCCAAGACTGAAGATCCAAAATTTGCCCAGAGGGAAGAGCCCACCAAGAATGAGAATTTAAATCTTGCCCACAGAGAAGAATCTCCCATAAACCAAGACTCACAGGTTGCCCAGGCAGAAGAATCTCCCATAAACCAAGACTCAGAGGTTGCCCAGGCAGAAGAATCTCCCATAAACCAAGACTCAGAGGTTGCCCAGGCAGAAGAATCTCCCATAAACCAAGACTCAGAGGTTGCCCAGATAGAAGAATCTCCCAGGAATGAGGTGTCAAATGTTGCCCAGAGAGAGGAATCTCCCAAGAATGAGGACTCTGAATTTGAACAAGTCTTTAAGGATACCATCTTTAAACCTGACCTTCCAAAGGAAGATAATGCAAAAGAGGAAGATTTTGATGATCAACAAGTTCTCAAAACTATTGAAATCTCTGTGGGGGATATAACTGTGATGGAAGTAGATAATCAGGACACAGCGCAGACGAATAATGAAGAGGAAAACCCTCTGGAATCTGAGGAACCCATGTCATTCTCTCCCCTTCCTGGTTCTTTCACTGAGCAAATAAACTTGGATACATTTGAATTCAATTTTGAGACTTTGTAAAGGACCTTCAAAGAGTAGGTTTAGGGATGTACATGATACCTCTGAATGTAAATAAGTGATTTTGAAGTATTCTTTGTATTTGCTTTATCCAGTTAGAATGTTTCATGTCTATTCTTAACCTTTTGGCAGGTAATGCCAGTGAAAACGTGGACTGAAAAGCATTCATTCTGAAGTGGGTGCTGGGGAAGGAATCCCTCTAAGAAAATGAAAGCTTTCTTCAAGTAACGAACCCTTAGTATGTGTAAAAGTTTTGCTATCTTGTCAAAAGCACCTGGTGTTGAGCTACTTGTTTCCTTATTTCGTTTCCAGCAGAAACCATTCCTTTTCCCCCAAAGGTAATGTAAAACATACAATGAATATGATGTGTATCAAACATTTAAGTCTGTAAAGCCATTTGCTCTGTTCGTTCCATTTAAATAAACGAAGATATTTTAATGCAGGAGCCAGAAAGATCCAGGCTCAGAGAAGAGAAATGGCGTGGAGTTCATGCTTCAAGGACATATACGTTCACAACTCTGGCCAGAAAATGTGAGGCTTGGCCTCCGTAGTTTTTATTACACTGTACTCTGTATTGATGGCTTTTCTTTCCAGTTTTTTTTGTTTTTTAAGGAATTAATGTTGTTCACATTGCTACCATGCTATTTCAGCATCTACAGATAGTTGGTGTAATTGCACATGTTCTGTGCTAGCTCAAATAAATCACAGCAACCCTGTCTGTCTTTGCATCTTACTCATATGCTTAAAACTGCTGCTATTAGACTTTTTTGTTTACTTTTTGCACACATTGGGCCTTATTCATAAAACAGGAGCAGACTGGATTTCTGTGTAAATCGTTCATAAAACTTTTCTGTTAGGTACTTTTCCACACTTGAGTGAGGTGGTTTGTGCTAAGCATGGTTTTATGAACGTTATATACAAACTCATTATGGTGTTTCGTGAATGAGGCACATTGCGGTGTATGTACATCAAATATGAATGCAAGTACAATTGCTAGTTTTAATATACATTTAAAAGTAATATGCTGTACCTGCTTATACTAAACCTCTTGAAATGAGATGATTGAACTTATACACATACAAGACGTTTTTCATATGCAAACCATAAGACTAATAATGTATTTAGGTATTCCACTGTTTAGGCTTGAGCTGTGGTTGATTGGTTTATGATAATGTTACAGCTGACATCCGCATCCAGGGAGGAACTAAAAAACGTCAAAATGAAGCTGCTGCTTAACATAAAGGGTAAGTGTTTTTGCTTGACTGGTTTTGGTCATCTATTGTGAATTAACCAATATAATTCACGTACTGTGAAAGTATCACCTAGTAAAAAGTATGGTTGACCCCAACATGAAAATTGTTCGCCATAATGTACAATACAAAATAAGACATTTTGAGAAAATGTTTCTCTCTTTTTTGAAGTCAGTGGACTTCAAAATATCTTATTTTGTGTTCAGCAGAATTTACAGCCATACAGCTTTGGATAGACAACATTAAATAATGATAAAATTTTGGTCGTTATGGCACCTTTTTTTTTAATTCACTAGTGAATTTGTTAAAAATAGTAATAAATGACATTGGACGTTAATGACGGGTAAATAAAAATAATGAAATTTATATTTTCTGTACTTCAAATAAATGCTTGTGAATGCAATCATGTTTCTGTTCTGTCTTTTTTTTTTTTTTGGTCGTTTCAAACGAATGTAGGCTATAATATTATAGAAATATGTACCAATAGATGGCAGTAGATGCTACTGTATGGACGTTTCTTCATAGTGAACTCTTTAGATATTCCCGATATATATATTCGGAACAGGGGCCTAAGTGGGGGGAGGGCCCCTGAGGAGTGAAATTTTTATTTTCCTTTAAATATAATTTTAAGAACACAATAAATGTTAACTAATGTAAATGCTAATATTTTGGGTAAATGCATCAGTTGATTGATGTATTAAATGGTGTTGTATGTAGTTGTGAACCTCGAGCTTACGGGGCCCATGGCCACTGCTTGTGTATAGGGCCCAGAATTTGTTGCTACGCCGCTGATTAGGAATACCGTGTCTAAATATAAACACGTAGTTAATTAGATGTCTACAAAGCTTGTGACAAAAACGATCATGTGTAACACTAGTTCTATGCTAAAAAGTGCAAAAAGACCCACATTTGGTGAATTTCAGTGGAACGTCCTCTATGCAGCTAAGAGATTTTTAATTATTATCTTAATAAATAATACCCTTAATACATTGCATGCAGTACAGTCTGATAAAACAATTGTTTTGAAGCTAGACCACAAATGTCCTCAAATGCAGCGATATTCACAAATCAAAGTATGTAAAGGGTCCAGCTCTTTATCTTTAAACCACCTCCGGATGACCCTATCCTGACGGTCAATGTCACCCTCCCACGATCAATTCCTCTGACAATTTGCCGCACCTCCACAAGAGATAGATAAGCCGTCAACAACAGCTGTAGTCCCCTTCCTCGTCGCAGTCAGGACCCCGTTTGGAAAACTCAAGCCCGTCTGGTTCGAAAAGCAGCCAATAGGAAAATTCCGCTGTGCTGTTGCTATGTAGTCTCGTGCCTTGCTATCCAATCAGAGTGCAGCTGGTGAAGGGAGGGCGAGGTAACAGTGAGAGCCTGAGTGCAAGGGAAGCCTTATCACGGAGGCACGGCTAAAGACAACATTTGCAAAATGCCGAATAAAACTAAAAAAGAGAAGGTAAAGTACAGCTTACAATCATAACACCAGTCTAATTAATGCGTCAGAGTATTCAGCTTGTAAAACAACTATCCTGCAGCATTTACTGGCGTTGTTTTTTTAAGCGAAGGCCGTGCTAGCCGCTAGCCCGCTAAGGGCGCATTCGTGCATATAACGTTATGTCTCAAGTCGAAATACTGACAGTTACGTGTTCAGATATATTTTTCAATAACAAAAAGCGTTTTGGGAGTTTAAAATATGACTTAAATATGTTTAAAAGAGTGCTCTTCGATAGCTTTTTACCCGGTGTTTGCTTTACAGATCAGTTTTCTATAGTAAGATTATGATCGGCTGTTAATGTGAATAGAAGCGTATTAGTTTGACAGATTGCAGCATAAGCTGGACACGCAAACATGTTCTGTCCCTGCATGAGTCAATGTTTCTGTGGGCATCGTTATATAAACGCTCGATATATTAGTGCACAAGTTTGTCACTGTGTGTATGATGCTGTGAACTGAAATCATTTATCATTCCCAGAAAGCAGTCAATGTTTTGTGAATGTCATTGTCATTGGGCTGCTGTTGGCCATCACCTGTCCTGCCAGCCCTGCAGCATAACCTGCCCATGGTTTGACTTGTGTGCAGACCATCCCCAAAGATAAAAGGAGTGATCAGATTGATTTGATTTATGATGTTATTTTGTGTTCCTTACAGGAACCAGCCAAATCTGCAAAAAGCAGCACGAAAAACAGTAATGCCAGTGGCGGAAAGGATGCCGGGACTGAAAATTCAGAAGAGGTAAAGATGACTTTAATGATGTGTTTGACTGTAGGGCTGCCTGGTGGACTTGGCACAAATGCTTGCTAAGTGTTGTAGCTGGGTTTTTTTATTCCTCGGGGCACACGGAGGCTAAGATTCGATTTTGGAGGCAGTGTTCATTATGCATAGTAATCATTGCGCTTCCTGTTGATTCTGTGTTTATGCAACTCCGTTACATACAGTTGCAGGCGTAGCTTGTCAAACTCGCAAGTGCATCATGCTGAGGATGGGTAAAGCCCTTGATATCCACCTACCTTGCTTCCAGACAAACCCTCATTTCAATTTCTGCTTTATTAAATAACCAAGATTGAAGTGGCACTTAAAGCTGTACTTTATTCTCCTGCATAAAGCAATGCAAATCCCCTCTCAAAATGAGCCTAGACTGTAGGTCTGCCCGTGTGTTATTAAATCTAATAGCAGCAGCTTAAAATATATTTTTCTGCCCTGCCTTTTACGTCTCCAAGTCGTGTTTGATTTTGTAAAAGGGGGGTGAATTTCAAGGTACTGCATTGCTTCAAATATTGCTTCGAACATTGCACAGTTGCCCCAAATACAATATTGGGTAACACTTAACAATAAGGTTCGTAATTATTAAATATTAAATGCATTATTAAAATCACAAGTTAACATTAGTTAATGCACTAACATGAGTAAACAATGAATGACTATTTTATTAACTAACATTAACAAAGATGAACAAAGAATGTAGTGTTCGTTGTTAAGTAATACCTTATTGTAAAGTGTTAGCCAGTATTGTTATACTTTATCATTTTAATGTAATGTTTGGAGAGTAGGTAACTAAAATTTTAATTTTAATGTTTTCATGTTTTGCTTTTCTAACTACAATTTACTACTATTTTATGCATTGTTGTTTTTAGTAGTTGCTTTGGCATCCACATCCAGTCAGACTTGTTTTTTTAGACCCTATAGTAAAGAAGCATTTGTGCGATAAGAGAAACGTCGTCTTGCGTCAGTAGTGATTTGCGAGATAATGTAATTTGTATGCATTTACGTATTGACTTGCGTCCCTCTAAGTGTGCAGTTGTAGCTGACGTAATGGCTTGTCTCCGTAAACCCTGTTGGGACTGAAATACCTCCGTGTTCATCAAAGTGATAGTGATGGCTGGAATCAGCGGGCAGAGAGTGTGACGTAGCAGCGGGTGAAGTTTATTGATTTGATCTATTTTAAGTCCGGCTCAGTCATGCAACCCCTGTGACTGAGGCCAGCTTTGCAATGCTACGGGCAGGCCTCAACATGTGTTTCACCGCTCTCACACACACACACACACCATTTGTTGCTTGGACAGTGTCACTTCTTCTTCATTAAAACCCTTTAATGCATTACAGCTTTTTCCATGAGGGCGCTCCGTTGTTTTGGAAACGTCACATGCTTGCATGTTGCTCATTTAGCAATTTCTCCTGCTGTTTAAACTGCGTCAGCCATGGTGTTAGTAATGCATTGATTCTGTGTTCCCTATAAACCAGAGATCAGCTTTGTTTCTTAATCAATGTGCTCCTAAAGCCGGGTGCACACTGTGTGATTATTTTTCGCCTCAGTTATGCTGCCTGAGACTAATTTCAGGGATTGTGAAATATTTATTTTGTCGTAGGGCAAAATTGGCAGACTTGGATGGCTTGGTGTGACATTCTCACTGGCGGCCGATTAATTGCCTTTGCAATTAATCTTAGCCTCACACGAAGTGTCAGAAATATTGTGATAGCTGAGATGTGTATCGCACAGTCATAAAAGACGGTGGTTGTTGCATGATCTGCTTTTGCATATCGTGCAATTTGACAAAAGGACAGAAGTTTTGCATGATTCAGTTTTGGGGACAGTCCCACTGCGGTGATGCTGTTTCTCTCATCTATGGTCAGAACGGATTCTGTGACGCTCGTTTTATATGGAAGAGGCTACTCATGAATGTTTAATGTGGGTTGAATCTAGATATGGTAATAAGGAGGTATGTAGGTTAGGTTAGTTGTGGACTTCAACTCTCACGGGTTAGTGAGGCAGTTTGCTTGATGTTGCTTTGTTCTAGCAGTAGAGTTTTACACAATGTTTTACCATCAGATAAAACTTAAACTTTTTGTACAATGTGAGCCGTTTATGCTAGACTTGACAATTGAGTGTTAATATTCACGGAAACAGAGGCTCAATCACTGTAGATGTAAAATATTGTTTACTGTAAGCTCTTTCCTAAGTAATGTGTCCAATGTAAGATAAAAGAATAGTGCAAGTCTTAATTATTAATGACCATCTTTCTGCTCTTACTTGTTTTTCATATTGACATCATTTTGTTATTACAAACCAGACCTACCCTGAAATTTATTTCTCAAAATGAGGAGTGTGTTTTTCACCCCCTTTAGATGCCTTACTTTTTTCACTGGGTGGGAATGGTACTTAAGACGTACAGCTTCTCCCACAGCTTTTTTCTCATTTATTCCTGTAAATATTCAGATAGAGCTCAATCTTACATTGCAGTGAGTTGTAATGTAGCTAGCTGACTTAATGTTGTTTGGGAGTGCTTTCTAATAGCATTGTAAACCAGTTACGCTGTATAATGCAGATATGTAAGAACAAGTTTAAATTAGTGCTGTCAAACGATTATTTGTGATTAATCGCATCCAAAATAAGTTTCTTGTATGTGTACTGTTTATTTATTATGTACATATAAATACAAACACATACAGTATGTTTTGGAAATATTTACATGTGTATACACTTATATATTTGTATTATTATTTTTTATTTTAATATACAAATGTAACATTTTTCTTAAATATATATCTATATATATGCGTGTATGTGTTTGTATTTATGTATACATAATAAATATACACGCTCGTGTATTACCTAAACAAAAACTTCTATTTTGGATGGGATAAATCATATGACAGCACTAGTTTTAATATTTATATTAAATGTGTAAATTAAATTCAAAGCATAGAAGATACCTGTTGATCTGGAGGGAAACACCCAGAGAGATGCATACATTTAACTGATGCATTTGTAGACAATGAAGTCAGTCGTTTTAAAGACCTAATAAATTAAATTGATAGTTGTTACTGTATTATCTTTAAGGTCATTTATACTCCTAAAGTAGACTATTTGCTTTTAGAAGATACACGCATTTAAAATTTATAGTCTTTCAAGAAAACAGAGCAAAAATATTGTTGACTCATCTTGCACTGATGGGTGTATCCAAATATTTCCAAATAAAATGCTTCCAAGAATTTGTATGTCTTCTGCATCTGATTAGCAGGATCGCCTATTTCCTCTTTGGTCGCTGTATTTTGTCTCTTCTATTGTGTTTGCCATCAGGAAGACACTGGAGTCTGACCTTCTGCCACTAAAAGTGGTGCAATGGCATAGAACAGTATAATATTCCTATTCTGAACATTGTGGGGTTTTTTTCCTCTTCCAGGCCCAGCAGACGGCCAGCAAGCGTCCGAGCAACAGCACTCCACCTCCCACTCAGCTCAACAAAATTAAGTACTCAGGTGGGCCTCAGATTGTAAAGAAGGAGCGTCGACAGAGTTCGTCACGATTCAACCTCAGCAAGAACCGGGAACTGCAGAAGCTTCCCGCCCTCAAAGGTAGAAACGACTCCAAAACAGGACAGTCATCTCTCACAGTTCTTCTTACTTTGTTGATGATTTCTTGGAAAGATCAAGTGATCTGTTGTTGTTTCACAGTGAATGGTGCTAGTTGTGTTAACTGTTGGAGGGCAGCCTCACATGACCCACAAATAATTACTGTGTTACTGTGGAGCTTTGTTTAAAGTGAGACACATCTAGGGTTGTGTACTGAACGCTGTACTTTTAAGGGTACTGACTGAATTGCGTCAGTGCTACCGAGTACTGATTCACATTAAATCAATATCGGTGCCTGAGAACGCATATGATCGTGTATGCTACACAGAGACAGAGAGACCCTGTGACATAATGTCACCCCTGCAATTCTTCAAAACACAACTAGGGTCGTATGATTTCCGTAAACCTTGGACAGGATGGCGGAGTGCATTCATAAAAGCGTAATTTACTCCACAGAAGTTATCACTTTTTTGGATGAATAGAAGAAGGTCTGTAACTTAATGATGAATGTTTGTACTGTACTGGTTAAAATGTGAACGGTACCCAACCCAAGACCCATCAAGTGTTTTATTCCAGCCAATCGTCTAGTAAATTTGGAATCGATAAACTGGGTCTTACACTGTATTTAATAGTTAATATATAGGCCTACTAATTTCAAATACATTTGGAATTGATATTGAGAGCTTTCACTCGTTTCTCGTCATTGGATGTATTTTTAATGTGTCTCATCTCTGTTCTTGTGCTCGTGGTGTTCAGACATAGTCTCAGTAAGGGAGAGTCCTTCCTGTCTGGCCACGGAGGGAGTTTGAGCGCATGACAACCCATAGACGGTAATTGGATCAGCAGTGCAAGTGTCTGCACTAAGTAGGACAGTGAAACCTTGCCACAGCTCACAATTTAGAGAGTCACAGTCTAATCTCCAATCTAATCAAGCCTGTTACTTTCCCATTTCTTTTTTGTAGAGTCTAATGTGGATTGTTCCTAGAAAGCATATGGTTTCGATTAATTTATCCATTAGCTATTGTGCTGTTTTCATTTTATTAGCTCCTGTTTGGACCTGTAATTAATATCCATCTCAGGTGGTCATCCGAGCACAAACGGTCAGCAAAATGTCTCAAATGTCTCCTTTGACCTCTTGTAATCAAGAAGAGGGTGTCTTTTTTGTGACTGCTTACATTTACTGCGTTGTTGTGCATGTTTGGTAACCCAAAAAAGACTGTTTGATGCTTATTACACCCAGGTTAAAAAATCTAGGCGCAGTTTAAAAAACTTTAGGGGCACAGAAGTTTTTGGATATGAAGCATTCGTTTATTTTTAATTAAATAAAAGCCTTATGAAGTTCAGTTATAAGGCTGAAATTTCCTGTTTTTTCATTCCCCAATTTAAGATCTAAAATTAAGATGTTTATTATACCATTTAAGATGCTTTTAATTTTTAAGCACTCACTGGGGCTCCTAAATGTATTTTAGTTTGCACTAGGGCTGTACAATTAATCGTTTTTCTAATCGCAGTTATTACGGATGTCACATTTATTTAATCGTTCAGAGTCCACTGATGTTATTCTGTGTGCTTAAGATGTGTTTGTTGTTTTTTTTCTTTCTACAGGTAATCTTAAGGGTTATATAATTGACCTTTGAGGCTTAAAGGAATAGTTCAGCCAAAACATTTTGTCATCATTTATTCACCCTCAAGTAGAAAGTTTGTAACCAGGCTGTTTTGGGTCACCATTGAATACCACAGTAGGAAAAAAAACACCATGGAAGTTACCGGTGACCAAAACAGCCTGGTTACAAACCTTCTTCAAAATATCTTCCTTTGTGATCTGCAGATTCATAAAGATTTGGAACTACTCGAAGGTGAGGAAATGATGACAGAATTTTCATTTTTGGGTGAACTATTCCTTTAATATCATAGAAAAGCAATAAAGGTTTATCAGTTAGTGTTTTCAGCTTGTAAAAATATGGCATGCAGTAGCTTCAAACAGTTGTTTAAGCATCATTCAGTGTAAATTGTGACAATCATAATTAACGATCGAAACAATCAACAGTTATGAATTTTTCATAATTGTGCAGCACTAGTTTGCACCAACTATTCTTAGTCACAAATGCTGTGAAGAAGAGGTCTTCACGGGTCCAAAAAGTCGTACCCGAACCCGAAGAGACCTGTAAATGTGCTGGACGGAACCGACCCAGACCTGTATTTTATTTTAGAGTGGTACCCGAACCCGTGAAGATCCGAGAAATACCTTAAATGTACTACTTGGACCCGTACTACTTGGATCGGCACATATTGCACAGCAAACTGCGAAGGACAAAAAAAAAACTCTTTGGCGTAACTACTGTTAGTAGCCTTCTCCCTGACTTTGTGCGATGCGTACAAACCTCCTTGGCATCAAATTCACATCCATGTTAGGCTGTTCTTCTCTCTTGCCGACAGAAAGGCCCTTCTTAATCCACTATTCCAGCTTTAATAGTCTACTCGTGGTCACGGTCGTGACGAATGACTAATGCAATACTTTTTTTCTCCATCTTAAGTCAGCTTCGACTGTTTACCCTTTTGAACTACAATAACGATACCTTTTGTAGGTTGTAAAAGACTCTGCGCAATTATTTATTTATTTCAAAAACGCACAGAATAATGTGGTAAACTTTACTGCGTGCATGTTCAATAACAGTCTCTTCTCCAGTAAGATAAAACAATACAAAACATATATTTAGAACCATTTAAAATATAGACCCGAACTCGCACGGGTCCCGGGTCGGGTCTCGGGTCGTCTGTGAAGAGCTCTACTGTGAAGCGCTTGCACTGTCAAGGTGATTTTCTTGCTTTAGTATTTACACTACAATGTGTTGTGGTCACATGTATTTTCAGTCCTGAATAGCTGTTTTTCCACCGACCAAGTGAAGCATAGGCTATTTGTGACTGATGTACATCAGTGGTTTCGAGCTGTGGTGACAGGAGTCTAAGGGCTCTAGAGCTGAACCGTCATTTTCCAGACATGATCAGCACATTCATATAGATTGTCTCATCATGTGACCCCACACAACCTGCACCTAAACGCTGCTCTTTCCAAGTAGTAGTGCCCTGAGGAAGGCAGTTAACCGTCAGTCCCTGTGGTTTCATAACTACAAGAATGATGCTCGCTTTTCGAGAAGAGCATCAGTTGCTGTTTCTATTATTACTATAAAGCGAAACACCAGTTTGGTTTTCCCTTGTGGTAGAAGTAATTGCTGCAGTGACTGTCGCAATGTGATGTTGTGCATCTACATGCTACAACAATGGTCTGGATTAACCACGCCGTGTCTTAAAATACTTAGTTACATAATGCGTCATGAGTGTTCTCCTGGAGCCTTGACCATTACACGTAGTCACCTTCGCCAAACAGATGTATGCATCAAGAACAATGTCTCCGTGTGTTTGTTTCTGGCCCAGGCAACGCTGTTTCTAGTGGTCTGGCACTGTCTCTGGATGTCCACATGGCAAACAAACAGAGGAAGCATGGAGATCTCCCTTTTCCTGTATTTGTGTGAGAACTAAGCCAAACCAGCTCAGTGTTTTTGTCTAGGAATTTCATTAAAGCGAGTGATTTTTACTTTACTGGCATATGCATGTATCAGGGACATTTTAAGAGTCCACAGCAAAAATGATATCCTTTTTAACACTAGCTTTCATTTAAAAAACAAACACATCTGTCAACAATTTAGGCAGGTATCGTTTTTTATTTCATAATCGAGTTTGTACATGGTTACTAGTGTGTTTAAAATGGGCACGCTAGAAGTAATATTTATTATGAATGAAGACTCGATTAGAAATACATCAGTGGAGTAACAGTTGATACAGGTAGAGGCAGAATGCAGACGACAGCAAGTATAATTTATGCATGCATGTATTTTGGCTGTGTGTGGCAAGTAGATCAATTCTCTGCAAGCTCTGTGCTCTGTTTTCCAACATAAGTGGATTATGTAAGTTTCAAGATAACATATTTCAACAGGCTTTCGAATGAGTGCTTGCTTATATTTTTGCAGTTTTGTAAAGAACATTGTGTATCATGTGGTGCTCGCCTGCAGCAGCATGATCTCAGTATACCATACAGACATGCACGCAGTAGAAAGACTGATCATTGTGTGAGGCATACAGGACTGTCACAGAAACATCACTCTGACTGCTGAGGTTTTTTCAAACCTACGATAATCTGAGCATAAAAAAAGATTCAGTTTGGCTATGCTTTTGCTTGGGAAGGTGTGTAATGCACAGTATTTTTTTTGTTTCAGTTTTAGAGTATGGTGGTTGTATTAGAAATCCATGTTTGGCAGGCTCTGAACTGCTCTGGTGATGGTGATTAGCCTGTGGAGGTCTTATGACTGCCTGTTTGTGCTGTGCTGCTGAAGGGCAGTGATGATTATTCCACTGAGGCTGGGGTTATACCTACATATATGGTTGGCATCCTTGATTAAATCTTTTCACAATATCATATGTGCAGTAGGAGCTTCACCACCTGACTGAAGAAAGTGCATTCAAACCTGTTTGGTTTGCCAGCACACTCAAGTCATTGGGTTGTAACTTGGATGATTAGTCTGGGTTAAGTTTAGCTCAAGATCTCATATGACCCTAAACACTGGAGCTGTTGCACTGAACCCGGCTCAGTGTGTTGGTTGCTGGAGGCACATCTGTAGAGGGGACATTGGTTGTGTGGGACAAGAGTTCAAATGCTAGAATTAATAGCTGCTGTTCTAGTTTTGTGAGTTTATAAGCATCACATCACACAACTATGTGACCGCTTATCATTTTAAAAAGGCTATTTTAATCCACTCGCCCTAAGAACCATGCACAACTGCTCCTCCCTCTTTCTTGACATCTGTCTGGGAGCCCTGGGGATATTGCATGTGTTCTTCAAAAGCACTGGGTGTTTTCTTTGAGTTGGTCTACAATAGTCACATTATGATCTTGCTATGGAGATGCCTCGAGAGACATTTGTTGTTATTTTTGGATATCATTTGTGCTTGGTGAACTTCTTCATCTGTTATATGTTGGCTAGTGAACTATGTTATCATTGCATTAAGAAATTCCTTAAGGCCTTAAGTGTTTATATTAAAAATTAGCAAAAAAAACTAAATGCTATTGCTGTTGACTGCTAAAAATCTAGTTAATTTATCACACCGCTTTCTGTAATTAATTGCGATTAATCACACTTAATAGTAAAGTCTGTAAACATATATATTTTTACGTTAAATCTCAGATTTGTTTTTGCAATAAGCATTATAAGTTTAAGAAGATTAAAAGATGTTGCAGATTATTTCCTCTCTTTTTAAATAGAGTCATGACTGCAGTGATCGACTTCATCAGATTATGCTAGAGCAATGCAACAGCAAATGGACATGGACTGTGACGCGAAAGATGTGTATTAAAATAAATAGAAAATAAATACATTTATAATTATCACCTGTAGCATTGCAATTTGTAATCATTTTCACATTAAATCTCCAAATTGTTTGTTTAATGACATTTTTTTACTCCATACTTTCCCCTTGCAGCCCTAAAAATTCTCAACATTAAAGCAAATGTAAAATATTTTTCTGTGCTTCTCGCAGAAGGCAGCTTATGTTTCTGGCGTAGGCCTAACAACAGACAGGAAGTCAGTCCTGCATTCATAAGGGCTTCCCTCCCAGTGCTTTCCATCTGCAGGACTCAAGGAAACGCAAGGCTCATTAAGCAATAATCACTGTGGACTAAATGGCAAGCCGAGGCTGTGTGTTCTGGTTCATTTGTGTGTGTATGTGTACAAGAGACAGAGAGAGAGATAAACGGTCCCTGCGGGTTCTGCAGCTCCAGGGTTGTGGTCACATACCCATTTGATTTGCTGGAGTTGTGACAACTTTGAGATAATCGAATAGGTCCTCTGTGAGACATTTGACCCTGTCCTGCTAAAATGTCTGCGTTGTGTGGGCTGAGGCAGTGCCTTTTCCCAGTCTGTTTTATGCCGTTCACTTATTTGTCTTGCTCCATCCATATAGCTTTAATAATTGATTGTCCACCCTTCATTATAGGATGTAGGGCTCTATAAAATCTGTTTTATTTTTTCCCGAATTCTATCATATATTTTTTTTCAAATTCAGTTTTTTCAGGGGTTTTTTTTTTTTCCCAGCCGTTTTAATTTTTCTCGACTACATTTGAATGTTTTGATGAAATCAAAAAACATGTGTAATTAATTAAAATCATAAAACGTATACAATTTCACATTAATATATTGAAAGTTCAACAAAAAGGGCCCTATGAAATATTTTATTTTTTTCTCACCATATGTTTTGTTACCAAATTTAAAAACATTTAAATGTATTAAACTTAATTTATTCTTAAGATATTAATTTTAATAAAACATTAATTTAATCTATCCTTTAATTTGTATTTGTTGATTATTGTTGTTGCTCACTGAAGAGTTGCCACAGATATAAAAAATAATTTCCAAAAGGACAATAAATTAACTAAAATTTTAACTTTTTATTTTTTGGCTAACAAAGAGAGTCTGCTATTGAAATTAAAGCATGGAAGAAATGTAGTGTGATAGTAACAGTAGTTTATGTCCTCATTAAGTGAGACGAGAAAACAAAATCACCTCTACACCATCAATTCATACAGAGACATGCAAAATTCATCATTTAATACTCTTTGAAGCTTAATATTTACAGATACTAGTCCATATCGTGATTTGACTTGTGTAATCACCTACTTTTGATTTATATTAAAAATTTAACAAATTCCATGACTTTCTTACTTTTTTATGAATGGATTCTGTGATTCCAATCATGATCTTTGGCATCATGGTAATCATGCGATATTTGATGGGCCAATCATGTTTAGGTCTAAATCAGGGAAGATATATTAAACTTCTGCATGCAGGAACGCACACATTCAGAGAGCTCCGGTAAAGTAGGAATTGCATTGCGTGGAGTTTCTTTTTTGTACTTTATTTGCTTCCTCACCCATTTTTTTCAGATGCTCATGCTTGGTGATATTGAAAAATAAAATATGAAATTCAGATTTTTCTGCTTATTTACCAAGCTGTTCGCCAAAAGAAATAGTGACTGGATACAAATCTGAGTAGTATTGATGTAACGTGAGTGCTGGCAGTCTAATGCATCAGTAGAGACTCCCAGCCTCACAGGTGTCACTCTGTGACAAATCCAATTTAAGAGCTCACCAGAGATATGTGTTCTCTCTGATAACAGCAATAACAGTTTATCTTGTAATTGTCTTAATGGCACAGAATTGTCTCCCTGCAAATGCTTAGTTATTAGTGGTTGGCATTACTTATACACAACCCTGTAGAGAGACATCTTAGATCACAGTGAGTCCTAGTGCTGCTTGTAGACATCTCTCTATCATTTTAAAGTTTGGACTGAGTGGGATTTTTACAGTAAGTCTATTATGCTCAAGGTTACATTTTATTTTGTTAAAAAAAAGTAAATATTATTATAAATTATTTTAATGTTTTAAAATACAGTTTATTCATTTTAATGGCAAAGCTGAATTTTCAGCATCATTAGTGTCACATGATCCTTCAGAATGCATTCCAATATGATTTCTGTGAAACTGTGGTACATTATCAGTAAAATAACAAATAGCACAGTATTCTTATTCTTTGGCCATTAATCTTTCTCTCTCACACACACACAAACACACAATACAGTGGTATAAATGTGTCAAATACATTCACATGTATAATACTTTATATGAAGTTGCAATTGTATTGTGTATTATTTTCAAAAGCTATTGTTACGTAAAAATATGTATACTGTTATTTATACATCTATACATCCATCCATCTGTCTATATATATGTGTGTGTGTGTATATTTATTTATTATATTGGGTGTAATGATAACGCATATCATTATCATTGATCGGTTCACAGGCATTTTCCAAATCAATATGATCAGCAGAGCACATGTGTGTCATTATGTAGTCTTTTGCGATGCACTTGTCAATCGGAGTGATATAATGTCCTCATTATCTTCAGCTGTTCTCAGATTCATTGAGGAACACCAAAAGATTATGACATGATTATAACAACAATAAAAACACATTCATGACATTAAAACAGGGTCATCTGCTGACACTCACACTGCTGTTATCACGGGAACATCCCAGTTTGTATGTACAATGTACATTGGAATGCATTTATAAGCATTGACACATTTATACCACTGTATTGTTTATCTCTGTAGTTTTGACTGCTATATTGCCAACCCCTAATTACGTAAAAGTGGTCAAATAAAATATTAGCTGCCTCAAATTTCCTGATGGTTTCATCCCCACCGTTTATGATTGTCTTCTGACTCTGATTATTTTACTTCATGCTTTTATCTGTATACACTAGTGCATATTTGATTTGATTAGATCAATATGAAAGCCATCCTGTGCATTCATCAGCAGAAAACCTGCTGGCTGCAGGCCATCCTCTACCTCCATTACCGTCCTCCTCCTCCTCCTCCTCTCATCACTCAGAGCTTCTCCTCTGGCATTGCATAAGATCTCCGAATCACACACTCCTACTTCAGACTGCAGGCCTGGTGCAGGATGTCGAGGTTCATGGACTGCAGCTATTCTGGAAATCCTCCTGTCCTCCGGCAGCTTAAAGCATCGTGGAAAGAATTCACTTGAGTCAGCGGGGTTACAGAAATTACACGTGTGCTTCATACTTGCGCACGGGACACCATCTCTCAAAGAAATTGATAATGAAAACATCTGACAATAGAAGTCATTTGTTTGAGGTGGCTGCTGCAATTATGTTGTCGTTTCAGTCGTTGTGCCCTTTGTGTTTGGTGACATATGAAAGGGACGTTTGAGTGTTCTGATGGAGCTGCTGCAGTGCAGCTCTCGGTGGATCCTGTTTAATATAGATCCACTGAAGCTGTCATCTGTGCCCCAGATTTTAGTCCTGCGTTTCATTCTGTCCCCAGTGCTGCTCAAAAGTGGATCGATCCCCCATCCTTTCCTCGTTACCCTGTGCTGTCCATATCGATAGACAGGCTCTGTTTAACAAAAAACACCTCTTCGGAGTGATTTTTAAAATGAAACATCACAGCTAGTTTATTGATTCGGGTATTTCAAGACCACTTGTTGGAGTTTCAACATTCAACATTTGCTGACTAAATGTTTTTCCTTACTCTAGTAGCGAAACATACAATTTAACTAACTGATAATAGAGCTAAAACAAATAATTGCCAGTCTTTCTTCTTGTATATTTTCTGTGTAATGGCTTGAAAAAACACAATAGTCAGCTACAAAATGCTAAATACGTTTAAAATAAGCTGTAAAATATTTATATTAAAAGTAATACAAATAAAAAGTAATAAAATAAGCATATATTTCCTGCATACAATTTTAATATGTGAAAAATAAATGCCACGTGAGAGGATGCAAAATAATAACTGAATAATCATCAGTTTAAAGTATTGTTGCATAGAAATTAATTGAACTGCCTAATTCAAAGTTAAAAATGACAAAAGTAGTCTAATGATTTGTTTTAACCTTGTTTTTAGGAAGCTTGTCAAATTAATATTCACAAAGTTCCTATAATTTATACTTGCACACAAAAAAACAACCTTTTCACAAAAATATTAAGCAGGACAGCTGTTTTTAACATATCAGCATATATGAATTATTTCTGAGGGATCATGCTACAGACAAGAGTAATGATGCTGACAATTCACCTTTTGCTTTTATATTAAAATATAAATTATTTTAAATTGCAACATGTTTTCTGTCAAATTAATGCAGATGAGCATTTCTTTCAGAAACTTTAAAATACAACTCACCAATCCAAAACCTTTTTAAATGGTAGCGTATATAGTCAGCAAAAGCATGAATATATAATGAATATTCAGTAGGCTATATTGCCCATCTGCAGTACTTGGTCACCAGTCCAGCCATTATAGCCTGTTTTTATAATTGCAGCAGTGTGCTGTCTTGGCACAACAGTGCTATTTTCCACAAGCTCATGCAGGGACACACAGTTCACAACACACAGACAGACATGTGAGTTTCACGGTCAAGGTGAGAGGAAGGTGCAAATGAAACTGGCCGACCAAAGAGCCTCCTAAACGGTGCGTTGGTGTGAAATAGCACAGTAAGAGCTCTGGAAATCTTTCCAGGTCTCTTTGATTGACTGTTTTGCCTGCCGCCCATCTCCTGCCTGACGGGTGTCACTCACGCTGTTTTGTTTATTGGGTCTCCCCTTCTAGATGCCCCACCCATCGATCGAGAGGAACTGTTTGTCCAGAAACTGCGGCAGTGCTGTGTGCTGTTCGACTTTGTGACCGATCCACTAAGTGATCTCAAGTACAAAGAGGTGAAGCGAGCCGGCCTCAATGAAATGGTGGAGTACATCACACACAACCGCGACGTGGTCACAGAGTCCATCTACCCTGAAGCTGTCATCATGGTAAGGGGGCACAAACACTGACACACCCTCATTGCTTTTCATACATGGTGCTTGTTTATATAAGACATGTGTGGCTTAGTTCACAGCACCCTATCGCCCTTCAGTGGTCAACCCTGATTCTAAGTAAAGTACTGCATTTCAAAAATCACTTGGCAGTTTTTTCAAATATAATCTTTTTTTTTTTTTATGGAAAATTGCCCCTTTAATTCAGTTTCCATGGCAACATTAATCCTCTCATACCATCTTGAGATCCCTCAATTGTGAACACACTGGGTGATGCCTCAGCTGCACTGCATTGTGTGACTCACCTTTCACAAGAACTTATTCAAAGTGACAAGTGGTATGAAGGATTCAGGGATATAGTACACAATAAAACGGCAACCTATATATACTGCCCTCCAAATGTTTGGAAACACCCAAGTGTGGTTTTGGATGGTATCAGCATAAATCCTTATCATTTTTTGGTGCAAATACTGTACATTAACCCTCAAAGCCGCCCGTGGCTAAAAATAACTAACTATTGTTCTTAAATGTTTAATAACTTTTGAACCACTAATCCTATCTGAATGCTTTAAAAAGTCGCATACAGCGGAGATTCTCCTTCAGCTTTTCTGTTTATTGCTCATAATCAGATTGAAAATATATTTCCCCCCAAAAAAGTATTTTTACTGTGACTTTTCTACTTAGTTTTGTTATTATATAATACCGTTTCTATTTTCTTTCTCCCTAAATATTTTTGGACATGTTAGTAAACTAATGTTAGTGAACTAAATAGACCTGTTTTTTACTGAAAGCGCCTATGGCGATATTGAAATAAATGGCTATAACTTGCTTGGGGAATGTAATATTTAGACAAAATTTTATTTGGAAGCGTAAAACGCCCTGATACAGCTTTCTAGAGAAAAAAATCCAAACTTCAGGAGTTTCTGTTTGAGTAAATCGTAAAAAACTCCAAATTGTTGCTTGCGTTTTTCTTAACATTCTATAAATTCATTAATTCTTAGGAAAAACAGAAGGAAAATTGAGAATTTAAATGATCTAGACTTAATCTTCAAGTTCTCCTGATATATGGCACTTGATGCTAACTGCTAGAATAGTTCTGAAAAAACGAAGAAAAGTGCAGGTGTGTGAGGCTGCCCAAAAATGCTCTTTAAGGATTAAAGTAGCTTAACATTATCATTGAAGACCAGCAATAATAATTTTCATTTTGATTACATAACATTGGCGATATATCAAAGTTGAGCTGCTATGGCAGGAACTGGACCGTGATGTCTGTAAGAAGTGTCCAACCAGTGTGATTCGTCTTTGGTCAGTCCTTCAGAAGGCTTGGAGTAGGATATCAAGTCAATGTTTGAATAAACAGACCGCTCGGATGCACAGATTATCCAGAGCTGTAATAGCTGCTAATGCTGGATATTTTGATGAATCAAAAATTTGAAGTATTTTCTATGTATAAACTGTTTATGTAATAAAATATGTTCTTCTAGTTTGTGTTGTCCCTTATCAGTGCAAAATTATCACAAATTAAAAAGTGTTTATGCCAGTTTATGCCACTTTTTTTTATGGCGTTTCCAAACATTTGGAAGGCAGTGTTAAAAAAATAAAAAATAAATAAAAATCATGATTCTTCATCTGATCTGATTTAATCACAAGAAGTAATTTTCTCTGTTTGAGTATGTGACAGAGTCCATTTGGTTTCTGTAGCACACGCAGTTGTAGATCTGTACACAGTACACATGTATGTCAAACATTAGTTCCACTGTTTCTTTCCGTTTGACCCACATTGATTAGCTGACTCTCATCTGGTCAGGAGTTGGCGAGTACACACCCCTGCTTATGACACATCCTCTGCGACCAATTGAAGGTAATAGCTTTTGCCTGACCGATGCAGAGGTGATTACCAGCCAGATAAAATCTGCTCAAGTGTAAATGTACGCCAGGGAATTATGGGTAATTAGCCATCATAAATCAAGGCCTAGACACCTGCGTTTTCTTTCAGCCGTTTATAATTCAAAGAGGAGATCTGATAAACGAAAAAACCCCTCTATGAACGTAAACTGATGTAAACGCAAATGTGAGATAAAAATGATTCTTGTCATTCTCACAACGAACACCTTTTATACACACCCAGATTACAGATCTTTCATTAGCCAGCTTTAAATACTTCAGCATGATTATAGTTGTATTAAGATTAACTTTAACTTTTTAACACGATTACAAGGCCATGCGTGCTTGTGGTTTTTCATACATTTATAATAAATGTTATTATTAAAATGGTAACATGTAAGGTTCATTAGGTAACATTACTTAACATGAACTAAGCATACTTCTACATTGATTAGTATTAGTTAATTTCATCATTAACTAATGCATTACTAAATTTGCATGCTGTGTTATTAACATTTAGTTAATGCACTGTAAACTAACATGAACAAACAATGAATTACTGTTTTTATTAACTAAAATTAACAAAGGTTACTTAATAGTGTAATAAATGTATTGTTCATTGATCGTTCATGTTCATTAACTAGTGTTAACAAATAACACTATTAACATTTTGTTAAATCATGGTTAGTTTTTAAAGTCTTACAAATTTGTGCATACACATACATTGTGAAGTAAAGTTACTTGGTTTATATTGTGAACATTTATTAAAAGCTAGCCCGCTTCCCAATCATAAATCTTGCAACTGTATTGCAAGACAATCACAATTATAAATCTCTTGCTTTCAGATACACATTGTCCCCTGACTCTTATTCACTCATTAGGCTGTCATGTCCCGCTCTCCCGTCTCTGTGTGGTGTGTGAGAGAGAATGTCTCGCCCCTCCCTCTCCCGTCTGGAGGTCTGAGTCGACTCTAGTCTGAGGCTGTGGTCGAAACATTGCGTCATCTTGATAGAGACAGCAGTGCCGCCCCTCTGCAGTAGTAACACTCCTGTCCTTCCTCTCAGCCATTTTGGGACAGCAGTAATAAGCAGTATCTTACCACTTGTCACTTCAGAGGGAGTTGATGTTTTGGGTCTTACATATTTAATGCCATGGATTCATTACAGGAGCTAAAGAAGGATGACTTTTCCGTGGAGTTGGTTCATAACTGCCTGAAATGAGTTTTAGTGCAGAATTTTCAGTGTGCAAACATTAATATGAAGGTCACAGATGCTTGCAGAGATGTGTGTGTGTATATATGCATATAAAAATTGGGTAACACTTTATATTAAGGTGTCATAATACAGAGCAATTACCTAATTAGGTACTTGGTAGTAGCCATTGTACTTACTTGAAATAAAATGCACTTA
The DNA here is from genome assembly GCA_032357425.1 of Enteromius argenteus. NCBI lineage: Eukaryota > Metazoa > Chordata > Actinopteri > Cypriniformes > Cyprinidae > Enteromius > Enteromius argenteus. Next base: position 2,174,439 of record JAUCMR010000028.1, read on the forward strand.
TCATGTAAGTAAGTTATGGCACAGATTTTATTTCATGTGTCGTTCACATATAACGTAACACAGAGTGCTTCAAAAAGGAATGCAACATGGGAATTGAGTGATGAACTCATTTGACACATCCTAAAAAGACATTTGATGGCAAAGAAGTACTTCTGACACATCTCTACATAAGCCAGCCCTTACAAATAGTGCATGTGCAATAAAGCAACGGCACAAGTGACTCTCATGATGGATTTTAGAGCGGTTTGGGATTTGTAATGCTTATTGAAGACACCTTTTTAAAGTAAGCATTTGGACTTCATGGTCATTTTTCTGTGTGAAAGTCAAGCAATACAACTACAATACTAAATACCAAATATTACAGCTCACTTGGTCTTAACATTACTTGATATCCTGATACAAAAATATATATATTGTGAGAACTCTGTTAGTATTTGTATGTGTAATTTTCTTTTACACTTCAGATAGAAATATTACAGTTCTTTTAATATATTCTTAGAATAGGTAGTTTCTTTGTTCACATAATGACTGATAATATGTATTTCTTTCCAGTTTTCTGTGAACTTGTTCAGGACTCTGCCGCCCTCTTCCAACCCCACGGGAGCAGAGTTTGACCCAGAGGAGGACGAACCCACTCTAGAGGCAGCTTGGCCTCACCTGCAGGTGTGTGTGCCTTTATATTATCAACACTATAATGTCATAGTTTTCCAAGTCTTCAGTGTTCATCAACTTTGAATTTGGCTAAATTTAAGGTAGCATAATATATGTCCTTTGTGGTGAACCACATGCACTGAGCTCAGGGGAAAATAACTTCAAATATTCATTATAAAAATGTCTTGATACTGAATTATTTATTTTGGAGAGTACTTTTTTTACTATTAATAGTTACTACATTAACACTATTTTACGGTTACACCTATTAGTTGCTTACTAGCATGCATATTACTAGAATATTAGACATTTATTATTAGTGCTAATTAGGCACTTATTCTACCTCCCTAATCCTACACAATACCCAAACTTAAAGGGTCATATGATGTTGATAAAAAGAACATTTTTGTGTATTTGGTGTAATGGAATGTGTTTATGTGGTTTAAGGTGCAAAAAACACATTATTTTCCACATACTGTACGTTGTTTCTGCTCTAAGCCCCGCCTCCTGAAAAGGATCGATTTGTACAAAGCTCATCGTTCTAAAAAAGCGAGGTGTGCTCTGATTGGCCAGCCATCCAGTGCACTGTGATTGGCCGAATACGGCAAGCGTCTGATGGAAATGTTACACCTCTTACCATAACGTGATGCTGCAGCCAACTCTTTTGGAAGCACAAAGAAAGTAGTTTCACTTTCACAACAGCACACAGCGTCTCCAGAACATGGCGCCTGCAGCAACACTACAGCCAGAATAATAGCTGCACCTTCTTTCTTTGCAAACATTTGGGTGGTATTATGAGAATAAACCCACTCTGTGATGTAGAAAAGTTGTAGTTAATAGGTCACAGGTAGTTACCATAACTATGAATAGCACTATGCTAAAGCCATAATCAAAAACAGCGCTATTTGTGTTGGTCACAGTTTTACGGCTCATGTAGAGCGTTGAGGTTGCAGCAAAGCAGTTCACTAGGTTTTGGAACAAAGCGTCTGTCTCAAATGATTAAAAAGCCCATTTGTTCAGGAACTGACAGCATTTATTGTTTTGGTGGCAAAGAGGACCAGACAGTTACATTAATCATGTATTAGTATTGAGTTTTATGACTATCTCTCCTTCTCACCTCCTCTTTCTCCTTTCCTCAGCTGGTGTACGAGTTCTTCTTAAGATTCCTGGAGTCACCTGACTTCCAGCCCAACATTGCCAAAAAATACATCGACCAAAAGTTTGTACTCTCGGTGAGTGTCCTTTCTTCTGACCTATAGCTGCATCACGGTTTGTCCTCACCGGCACACTATCAGAGGAAGAGACACACTCCCTCTGCTGTGAGTGTCAGAGAGGCCAGCTGCTCTTACAGGTTTTACAAGCGTGTAGCAGTGCAGAGATCAGCACTTGCCTGTGTAGAATACCAAGTCAAGTTTAAAGCAAGGGTGTAATCACCATGCCAGCATCACTTTGAATTATTGGTGAATCAGTTTTTCCCCCATGGACTGATATCTAGAGCAGTATTCTGGACCTAGAAACGTTATTGTTCTAGAAGCGTTCCACTAGCTATGTTTACATGCAGTTAGTTTTGGAATGTATAAAATGTATTTTTATTATGAGCCTTAAACATTGCAATGCGATTCACATATTTAAATATGCTTTAAGCATATTCTGAAGTCTTCAGCACCCAGTCACTGCATTTAGAACCGAAGAAAGGCACTTTAATAATGTCACTGGAGTTAACATGAGTATAGGTTTTGTTTTTTTTGGCACATCTAAGAGATTAGTTCACTTTCAAATAAAATTTTTCTGGTAATTTACTCTGTCATCCAAGTTTTTTTTTAGTTTTTTTTCTTCAGTCGAAAAGAAATTAAGGTTTTTGATGAGAACATTCCAGGATATCGTCATCTTCAGTGGACGTAGGCTTTATAAACACAAATGCTCGCCTTGCTTTGCTTTGCCACGCGCATAACACGTCATTACATTGAAAAGTTCATGCTTGACATAGGCGGAAGTACCGAATCTATGAAATGTCACAATTTGGCTATTTTAAACAATAAACTGACACCAATACATTTGAACATTTTAATAACTTTTGAACAGTCCTCCTCCACATTTGTAAACACTGACTCTGTACTTCCGCCTACGCCAAGCATGACCTTTTCAATGTAATGACGTATTACACGCATTGCAGAACAGAGCAAGGCGAATATTTGTGTTTATAAAGCGTATACATTTTTATCGTTTCTCTAGCTAGGACCCTCATTCATCTACGTCTGGTATTGTTTATAGCTCTTTGAAGCTGCACTAAAACTGTCATTTTGACCTTCAGTCGTTTGGAGTCCATTGATGTGCACTCAATCCTGGGATGTTTTCATCACAAACCTTCATTTCTTTTCCACTGAAGAAAAAAATACATAAATATCTTGGATGACATGGTGGTGAGTAAATTACCAGGAAATTTTAATTTGAGCTAAAACCTTTAATGTTGGTCACTTAATATGTTTTTACTGATCAGATAGCTATCTGATGTGTTAAAATGTCTCCTCCAAAACAAGTATAAACCTGATCTTCAGTTCCTGCACTGCATGTAAACTTAACTGAGTTCACATCAATTTAAGCAAAAGATATGAGGCCACAGTAAGAGTGAGCAAAATGAATACCCTCTGAAAAAGAAAGCGTTTTGGAGTGCATTAACACCTGGTGTTTGCACGATTTAGATGGCTGTCTGATCAGAAAAAGAAAATGTGTGAAGTGACCAGACCCTAAACCGACAGCTGGCATTTGTCAGATAAGGTTTTTAGCAAATATTTAGTCTTGAATTCATAAGACATGAGACATGAGTAAACATACACATGGTCTTACGACGTAAAACTCGTGAAGAAAATCAAATTGTCAAATCGATTGAAATGTTTACTTCAAGGCTTTCAGTCTGATTGGGAGCCATCTATCAGATTAGCATAGATGCAAACTCCTCACCTTTTATTAAAAATCCACAGTACCACGTTACAGTACCAATTCATAACTGTTTCAAAAACACAAATTGGGTTATAAAACACATCTTATGACTCCTATTCCTTTTCAGCTTCTGGAGCTTTTCGACAGTGAAGACCCCCGAGAACGGGACTTCCTGAAAACCATCCTGCACCGCATCTACGGAAAGTTCCTCGGCCTGAGAGCCTACATTCGCCGGCAGATCAACAATATATTTTACAGGCAGGACTAATCCACCTCTGCTTTTTGCTCTAGAAATGTTCTCATTCATAAACTCTGTAATGCTAGACAGAAACAAGTCTGTGTTTGATTGAGCCGACTTTGGCATGCGTGAGAAAAGGTGAGACGGGTATCTCCTCCACTGAGTCGATGTCCTTGATCTCGCACTGTAGGTTTATATACGAGACGGAGCATCACAATGGAATTGCAGAGCTTTTAGAAATCTTAGGAAGGTGAGTGTGACTGCTATCAGTGTTGCCATGACAAACCTGAGAGGAGGTCTTTCTCTCTTTGCTGAACTTTGAAAGAACCTGTCCGTCACATGACTGGTCTCTCACTCTTCCCACAGCATAATTAATGGCTTTGCCCTGCCACTGAAAGAGGAGCACAAAATGTTCCTCATCAGAGTGCTACTGCCTTTACACAAAGTCAAGTCTCTCAGCGTCTATCACCCACAGGTACGCTTAAGGAGAACACTCTTTTGTTGAGGACTTTAATGTAGAAATGATTGCTTTTGGTAGGGATTTGTGATTATGAGCTGTGGAGGCCACAGTATTCTCAGAGCATTCAATAATTGCATTAAACCACAGTTAGTTGTGAAGTGTAATTGGCTGAGTGGTGTTCCAAAAGAGCTAATCATTGAGTGCAACACCACTGGGACGTTTCAGTGTTATCGATCATCTATTTAGCTGCTTTTGGAGCTGTTTTTGTGGGAGAAAAATATACAAATGCACAATTATGCTGAATATTAGCATGACTGCAGCTGAAGAGCACTTTTGCTTTTGTGATCACATTTTTTTCCATTTTGAGCTTCTCTCTGGAGACTTTTTTGACTCTTCTGGAATGATTATTCCTGATTTGATTTGACTTGAGGTGATATGTTTGATAATTTCTCTTTTTATGTTTTATAGTGTCAGAACAAGCACAAGTAAAGTTTTACCGCATTAGCAGCGGTAACTACACTACCAGTCAAAAGTTTGGAAACAGTAAGATTTTTAATAATTTTTAAAGATGTTTCTTATTTTCATCAAGGCTGCATTTATTTGACCAAAAATACAGGAAAAAAATTAATATTGTGATGTAAAATAACAATTTTCTATTTTAATATACATTAAAATCTAATTTATTCCTGTGATGCAAAGCTGAATTTTCAGC
>JAUCMR010000028.1:2188788-2203645 GCA_032357425.1 Enteromius argenteus
ATAGTTGAGGTATACCTATGATGAAAATTACAGGCCTCTCTCATCTTTTTAAGTGGGAGAACTTGCACAATTGGTGGTTGACTAAATACTGTACCCATTTTCATATAAACATTTATTTTGCTCCCGAGGCCCATGATGTTAGAGGTTGGAAAGTCGGATTAAAGTTGTGGCATGGATTTCATTTTGTTTAACAAACTGAAAATGTGCTTTTAGCTTTAGTACTGGTAAGAATCTGCACTGTCTACAATAGCAGGCTGTATAAAAGGTATACTTTTTTTCCCCAAAAGGGTAACAGTACAAATACCCCAGTCTTTTTCAAGCAATTTCAATGAAGATAAAGCAGTTCTGTACCTGTGGAGAACAGGACTCTCATGCATTAGCAGCACTTGACCTTGGCATTATCATTTATTCTAAGAATAAATCAAACCCTGAATAAGGAATGTCTGCATAATTCACGATTTTCTTTTTAAAGGTCAATGAAAGTCTGACAAGCAAACCCGTTGTCATCACCAACTTAATTTCAGAGATGTTTTTCTCCATTCTCTCTTTACTGAGCTAGGCTATATGCATGCAAATGTAAGTGAACAGTCTTGGATTTCTTATTTTTTCACCTGTAAATAGTATAAAGTATGTTGCATTATTGTAATGAATTCCCTCATCTTTCTCAAATCAAAATATTGAGCTGGTACAAATTTTTTACTACAATAAATCTGAATAAAAGTTAATTTTGCTGTTTCTTTTCCGATGATAAACTTGCACTACACTTTGAAAACGTTTATAGCATGAAGCTTATAAAGACGATTATGAATGTATGATTTTCGTAATTCGTGATTTTCATAAGATTATGCCTATTTTCAGATCAATACAGCAGGTGTATTAATTACCTTGATATAAAAAGCTACAAAAGACATATTTTAGACACATTATATGGCCAAAACCCACATTAGATTACAATGAGAAGTTAATGGTGGTTTAAAGTGAGTTCTGAGTAAAATCTTAGCATAAATTGTATAAAGTAGAATAAAGCTACTTTGGGCATGAAAGGTCACTTGACATGTTTTAGGTTGTGTAGTGTGTACTGAGATTTGTGCTGAAACACAGTGGAAATGCCAGTATTGACAAGGATCGTTTTCATTTTAAAAAGTAGTTTTAAAATGAAAATGCACCAGCATAAACATAGCCTGAAAAACAGCACCGCTGTGTGTCTATCAAAGTGTGTCTGTGTGTGGCGGCTCTCAGGTCCAAGTCAGCTAATGAAACTGAAGGGGTCTAATTAAATGAGTAACACCCTCTATTAATTTTGATCTTGCTCTTCACACTCACCTGAATAATACAAAGCACTTCACAGAGCTCTCATCCCCTCTGCCAAGAGCTCTCACAATGCTTTACCAGAGCAAGAAAGGCACACTTCACTAAAACAATACATTCAAATGACACATGTCCCCCCACCAACCCAAAAGCACAAATGACATGTTAGAAAAAAACCAAAACATACTATTAAACGGAAAAAAAAAATTATACGAATGTATTACACAACACTGATCAGGCACAACATTAAAGGGATAGTTTACCTACAAGAGAAAATTGTCATGATTTACACACCTTCCACTTTTTCCCAAAACTGAATGTGTTTCCTTTTCTCCACACAAAAGAAGTTATTTTAAAAATGTTGGCAGCCAAACAGTTGATGGCTAAAATCTTCAGTGTCAAACTGAAATCGACACACTGATCGGCTCAGATGTGGCTTCTAATAATAGAATCATTTTACAGCATTCTATACTGTAATAAAGGCTACGTCAATTGCAATTAGATTACACTGTCATATTCATGTGTTTATTGTTTTCATGTTCAGTCGGTTACACACTGTTACAGAGTTTTATTGAGCCACAACGATAGCATGATGCCTTTGTCCATATTAGGGATTTCCTGGAATGTTCTATTACATCTGTGAGGCATATATACATATATATATGTGTGTGTGTGTGTGAGAGATAGAGTGCATATATATTTATAGTGAGCATATAAATATATATAAATATATATATTTATATTTATTATTATTGTTATTATTATTATATTATTTTAATTTAATTTTTTTTACGTATGTATATTTACCCTGCGGCATCAAAAAAATGGTACAGAACATACCATTTTTTAATTGCATCGAAATTTTAAATTCCAGTGAACTGCTGCTACCAATACATTGGGAAACACTAAATGACTTGAGTATTCTTCATACTATGGAAGTCAATGGCTACCATCAACTGTTTGGTTACCATCATTCTTCAAAATAACTTATTTTGTGCTCAGTACCTCAAAGAAACTCATACAAGTTTGAAACAACTTGAAGGAGAGTAAATAATGACAGAATTTTCTTTTTTTGGGTGAACTATCTGTTTAAAACCACCTTCCTAATATCATGAAGGCACCCGTCGTGCTGCCAAAACAGCTCTGATGCATCGAGGCATGAACTCCATAAGACCTCTGAACGGCTCCTGAGGTTTCTGGCACAAAACATTAGCAACAGATCCATTAAAGCAATAATTCACCCAAAAATGAAAACTCTGTCATCATTTACTCAGAGGTTTGGAGCTAATCTGTTTGTCCAGCACATCCCATAGAGGCTCAATCAGATAGAGGCCAGGGCAAAACCTTAAACACTTTGTCATGTTCCTCTAACCCAATGTGGCAATTGCACTATCCTGCTGAAAGAGGCCACTACCATCAGGGAAAACCACTGCCAAGAAGAGGCACATGTGGTCTGCAACAATCTAGAGATTAGGTAGGTGGAGCATGTCAAAGTAACATGCACGTGAATGCCAAGACACAAAGATTGACAGCAGAACATAGCACTGCCTCAATGGGGTCTCATAGTCTATAAACACACTCGACCTCCATCACAAACCTGTCTTTAACCATTCATCTGCTTTCACAGACTCACGGCTGTTTGCACTGCACCTCTGACTATTCTCTCCTATTTGACCCAGCAGGACTCATGAGTGGGCTGTGCAATTACACAGCAGGGGAAGACATCATAAATAGCTGAAAGATATAGAGCCAATAAGAAAAGGGGGGAAAAAATCCAATTTTCATTTCAGTCAGCTCCAGACTAAATTGCTGTTGCATGCGCTGTCTTTATCCGTGCCTCAGGAAACAAAGCACAACTTGGGAACCACCAGCAACAGTGCGATGGATTCAGATCCAGGGACTGGAAAAACACACAAGAAACCAGCAAGGGAAAGTGAAATGTACCAAATCGGTGAGCCGATACAGGCTTGTCTCTTAAAGACGTAAGAAAAACTGTGCGCGTTTGTGTGTGACGCCTTCAATTTGACGTCTCCGGCACTAACCCTGACTCCACAAGCCTCAAGTGACATTTCAAGTGTTGAGACTTCATAAACAGTGAAAGTAAAACACTGTTCAGTTCATCAAATCCCGCTCCTTAACTCACATTGACATTCTACATCTAAAAGTGAGCTTTCATTACTCATATTTTTTATTCCAAGGGGAGCAGAGGAAGTGATGGGAAAGGATGGAGAAGAGAGAAAGAGAAGGAACGGGATGGAGAAAAGTCTCAAAGGACCAGAAGTCGTATTTAAATCAATAAATTATTAGTACGCTTTATTGATTTGATCATTATATTACTAACCCCCCTCAATAATTAACTTTTATTGAAATTTCTGGACCCAAAAATGTGCCACATTAAATAAAATATCAATACTTCCAGTTTCTGTTAATGAAAAATGAGCAGCTTTGAAAATGAGCAGCTTTTTTGTAGGTTAATTAGAGCAGAACTACAAAAAATAGCCTACATCTGGCCTTTAAATGTTGATTTATTTCAACGAGAGGTCTATGAATCAAAAAGGCTGACAACCACTGCTTTAAATCTATGTATCAAGTTTTTCTGCCAACACTTTACAATACTTTAATTTATTATTACCAGTTAATGCATTCTGTATCATGAACTAACCATGAACAAGACCACTTACAGCATTTATTAATTTAGACAAATATTAATTTCTGCATATATGAATACATTTTTAACATTTCAAGCTGTATAAATTAACAGTAATGTATTATGAATGAACATTAACAATGAACGAAAGGATATTTATAACCTAGTCATTGTTAGTTCATATACTAATAAATTCCCTATTGTAAAGTTTTTTAATTGCAGACTAATCAGCAGGTCAAGGTAAATGATTCATGGTAAGTCAACTGATACACACTCAAAACGGACTAGCTGTCCTTGAATTAATCCATGTAAAACCAAAAAAACAAACAAATGTGACGTCTGTACTGTTCGAAAAGAACCACATGAGTAATCCATCATCAAGTTAACTCGCTCTGCAGTTACCACAGAAACAATATGGAGCTCTAAAATGTTAGAACTTTGCCAAATGAACATAACCTGCAATTACATGGAAGTGAATTTAAAGCTTTGCTGAATGTTGAAATGGCTTAGAAATCCAATAAGTTCATTGGGAATTAAAATGTGTGGATGACATCTGATTATACAACAACAGCTATGCAGCTCTGCCTGGTTAACCTGTCTGCATGTGACCGCGGCCACCTTCACATTTAATCATTGCAGTATATTGTGGCCTGCTGATTATAAATGTCAGTGTTGATACTGGACCTCCGATTTATGATGAAATTATACTAATGTGCGATCTGAGCATATGGCACAGGACACTGGTCTGTCAATGACTCCTTGTCAAATGATGCATTCCTCAGTTGAATTCAGTTCACCTTCATGAGTTTTTTTTTCAAAAAGCATTTAATTCAGAATGTTTTTTAACTTTAGGTTATAAGCATTTGACATTGTGTTTGTTATTGCACTTTCTGCAACTTTTCCCAATTTGTAAAAAAACAAAAAAACAATAGAAAAATATTAAATAATTCCCACACCCATAAAGTATATCATACGCTGATTGGCCAATGTGTTCACACGCTCAACTGTGATTGGCTACAATCATCATCGCTTCACGCTCTTCACCAATTTTAAATTCCAGTTAGTGAATTTAGGCATCACAATAATATAATGTGCAGTATGAAAATATTATTTTGAGATTTTCTAAAGATTATAATTAACAGCGTCAAAATGTTTAGTGTTCCTAAAGATATTGATAAACTAATAAAAAATAAAAATAAAAAAAAAACAGTAAAATGAGCTGATAATCAATATGGTACCACGATATCCAACCTAGGCTCATTGTAAAACTGAAAAAAACGTACCTATACATACGAATCGCTGCAGTTTCCAGTTGAAATGAACACTAGAGGCTTTAAAACTCCCACAACTATTATTCCTTTTCACACAAAAGGTACATTTTTGATTAATAAAAGCTAATATCCACACAATTAGTTGCAGAATGTTATGTTTTGACAATTTTAACATCCTGCATGGTGTGAAAACTGATACTTTTGAATGTTGTTGTCACATACACAGCTTCATATATATGAGTTTTCTAGTTCAGTAGGTTTACTCGGTAGCTCAAGTGATACGCTGCTGCACTTATAAGCTCGTATAAAACGGTTTGACAAAACAGAGCAAATCAGCATGAGAAAGTCAAAATAGCATAGCTGCATCAGTGAATGCGTTTTTATTTACCTTTGCATTTATTAACATGATTAGGTTTGGGTTTGGTGTATTGGATATTTCCAGCATGACAGAGCATTAATCTTTAGCGACACTCATTGGATATTTGAATTCAACATACCTTGAGCAGCATTAAAAAAAACACTGCAATACGTACCAAATATGTAACGTGTGTTTTAGCGCCACTCTCTTGACATTTCACTTTAAAACTGCGGCAAAACGTGCAGTAAGGTACATAGTTACAGGGTTGTAGAAATGTATGTAGAGGCACGTATTTCCAGCGAGCCTAGGTTGAAGATACCCTGCATCCCTAGTCAACCTAATTTCTGATGGAAAAAGAATAAAGAGTAATATGAACAGCATGAAACATTGGATAAGATAACCCAGAATTTGTGTTAATTCAAATTGTTCATTTAGAGTGTTTAAACCATGAGACTGAGGTTTATAGCCTGTTTAAGCCAGAGAGAGTGCTCATTACTGCATACATTTGCTCAGGGCAGTGCCAGGGAGTACAGAGCATTGGGAACGTGTGCCGAGATCCCGCCAGGGGAAAATTCTAGTAAAGAATGAACCATACCGTCTTGCGAGAGTAGAATAGTGAAGCTGATAAATCTGCGTGAAGTGTAGACAAGCCAAAATCGACGACAGATGGAGACTCCCATACAAGTGTGAAGTCACATCTCTCTTATATTATCTTGCCTAACTTACAAACCTCACCGCTTTCCCTCTTCATCTGCATCTCTGCACCACTGAGCTCTTCGGAGGAGAAGCGGTGAGGCACAGACATCCAGTTTCCACGAGCTATTCAACAGATGTTCCCACAGTCTGCATCTCAAAGACACTGCGATTAACGAGAGGCAGCATTGGACAAGCCACACACGGCATTAGCCTACTCGTTTAATTAGAAAGAGCTCTCGCTGAGCTCTAAGCAAGACTCGGACATATTGAGAATTACGAAAAAATAGAAGTAGAAAAGCAAGAGCATGAAGGAAAGGAAGGAAAGTGAAGATGTGGAAAGAAAACAAATCAACTGTTTACACACCAGCAGGCAGGAACAAGACAGCTGCAGTATGGTTTGTTAAGAGAGTTTCAGAAAATCCACCGTGAGACCACAGAAGCTAGAGCCACTGAGGTGTGTGAGGCAAGAGGCAAAGAGACAAGCTCCACTGAAGGGTCAGTTCTAGCTTATCAACTTCTGCGCTCCTCAAGCTAGAAGCCGTCAGATTTTTGCACCATTTTTTTAAGCATTCACTTCATTTATTCAGACACTTAGAGAATAATTGGGAACATAAAAACAAGAAAGTGAGTGTTTTTTTTGTACACTGTAATAATGGATGACAGGTGCGATTTTTAAAAGCATTCTTCTTGAAAAACATTTCATGTCCTCGACTTTATTTTTGTGGTGAAAAGCTGTGTAATCAGTTACACAACTGTACATTGTGCCTTAAATGTCCATCTTGTCTGAACGTCGTCTGGCCTCAAAGACAGTTGTTAAGAATGTATTTGTCTTTGCGGAAGCTTTGCATTCAAAGAGCTAATAAAACACTTCAACTAATATTTTGTGGCAAAATACTAATTACTTAAGTGGCAAGCAGCCAAATAATAAGTGTAATAATGTACATCCAGCCGGTTGTTATTTCAGAATACTTTTTTGCAATGAAACCATCATATTTAATATTTAATATCACCATTAAAAACAATCATAATATAAAAATATAATTTGTTGTTACTACTGTAAATATATATTCAATTATTATTGGATTTCCTTCAATACTTTCAGAATCTATACTTATTAAAAGTATTCTGTTTCTGTATTTTAAAATATATTTTTTATATTAACATATTTTAATGACAGTATACTTATTGAACAAAATTACTTATTTTTTTGTTTCAAAATAAGCAGAAAATGGTACAAGCTATGCTTAAGTCATTGTTTTGAACAAGTATTAAGTTAGACATTTTTTGTTTTAAATATTATTTTAGCTGAAGTATTCGTATCAATACCGTGACAATAAAAACAACTTGAATGATTTATTTATTTTCACACAAAATCTGCAATTATACATTTTAGTTTCAGTGAATGGCACATTTTTTTCTTAGGGAGGGCCTTTAGCCCTGTTGTACCCTAATATTAATTAACCTTTATTTTACAAAAATAAAATTAAATCTTCATTAACTAAAAGACAAATTTTATGCCTTAAAAAATAAAAACAGACAACACAGAATTTCTGAGGGAAAAAAACGAAACCTAGGGGAAACACTGTTACCCATTTCTTTACTATCAGCTTTTACTAAATTTTTGTTGTTTTTGTTTTGTTTTTTATTAAAAATTTAGGTGGATTCATACTAAATATTTCTAAAAAATGGAGCAAGATTTCCCAGCAATCCTCTTCCTCTGCTGTTTTTTTTCAGACAGTTCTGAAAAAGGCATTCAACGTTGTTTTGGCAAATAAGGTGTTGCAATATATGACAGGAAATCAGTAAACAATCTCTCCTCCATGACATCATTAATGAGCATAAAACAAAGCACACAAATATTGGCTAACAGTCTATTTTAATTACATATTCCACCTTGGATTGAGCACGTCAAATTGCATTCTTGGACAGCTTTCTCCGCCAATTACCGTTTCAATGCTGAGAACTTGGTTACCTTAGAAGTGAGCTTCCTTACTGAATGGAAAATATGCCTGCGTTTCCCAGAAGGTTTATTGATTTATATACACGTCTATTTATACAAAGCCTTTCAGTGCATGTGATCGCTACAGAAGACATGCTTCAAGGATGATGGAAAGTGCTTTGCGATGAAAAACGCTTCATGACAGACATCGATCTCTCTGCTAGATTAGAGTGGTTGAACCGGGTTGGCCTTTATTATGAACTTCCTGACTTGGAGCTAAAGGCAGGGCTGGAGGCATCCCGAGTTGCCTCGGTTTGAATGCCCATCCGATGATATCCCAAACATTTTCTCATGGAAGGAAGCAGATGAAGTGTGTAATTTATGTGCCACCCACAGAAACAAGCGGAAATGCAATCTGTTTGTTTGAGTGGACCAACTGTGCTGGATGTAATAACATTAGCAGACCACATTAACCGTTACCGCTAAAGATTACTATAAAAAGTCGATTATAAAAATGTCGTTTTCACACGACAGCTTCTGATAAATCAATTCAAATGTACTTTCTCTTATACATGATGTTTTTTTTCCCCCATCAATCACTGTCAGTGAGTTCATGATGGAAAACAGCAAAGGAAGAGGGACACTGGCAAATTTGGACAGTCCATGTCATGTCAGAGCTGAATGCCAGGAAGTCCCAGAAGAGCTCCATGTATGAATGCAGACGAAGCTCGGGGGCTAGTGCGAGTGGTTTCCTGTGTCTGAGTCAAGCTTCTTCTGAAGTGAGAGGGATATTCAGTCTTAAAGCAACTCTCTCTCACTCTCTGGGAGGCTCAGTGGGCTTCTGTGCTAAAGCATGTAAATACAAATCCCATGCCAGGAGCTGCAGTCCTGACTACACTGAGCCTCTTTCATCAGTGCTACAATACCGCCAGCCGAACCCACGAGTCATGGGGGAAATTTACCATCGCTTCATATAGGAACCACCTCTGAAAATACCGGAGAGACTACAGAGAATATTGGACATGGACACTTCTAATCCAGAATGGGGCTCTTTCATTTATTGCTTTTAGATGGTTTCGTTTATTTCCATACCTGCAGGTCGAAGTCAGCGTATAACCCTCTTCATTATTCAGTCACGAATTCAATGGGATTTCAAATGCTCACTGCATAGAGAAAATGGAAAGAAAACACACTTAAGTCATATATTTTATTGATGCAGACTCCATAACAAGGGATTGTGAGAAATCCAGCTTTAAGAGAGAGGAAGGTTTCATCCTCTTCTATGCACAAAACTCTGTGATCCTTCGAAGTTTGTGAACTCAAAGTTTTATTGAAACCTTTATCTGACAACACGGAAGAAACCAAAAAAACTTGCTCAAAAGCGTTTCACTCGGCACCGGAAAGAAACCAACAAAACACGTAAACAAGAACACTATTCTGCTGTTGAGAATAGCAGCCGGTGCGGCTAACCTCAAATGGTGAGATGTAATGGACAGGCTGATGGTCTGCTGCGCAGACTATTAATGAAGACTGTACAAACAGAGCTGCTATAGGCTGAGGAAGTCTTCCTACAAAAGATAGAATAGAGGACATTCATTCCAAAAGGCCAGAAGCAAATTAAGTAAATGTGATTGCGTCTGTGCAAATCTCACCATCACAATGCCAAGGTATAAAGGAGGGTTGCCAGGTGGCTGTTTATTGGCTCAACTCAAAAGAAGCCAGTGTTCAAGTCTCTAGGTCTGGTTTGGATCCGTCCATTAATGTAAGTAAAGAACTTCTGGAGGCTTTTATGAAGCACAGATCGATCAGCTGATAACTGGCGAATTACTGATAATTGGACAACATTAAAATTCTATACTATTTTGGCTAAATAAAACACTAAAAACTAAAACCAGTGTACAATATGAAAATGCATGTTCATTTAGAAATTAGATTACATACTGAATAACAGTTTATTTAGTTAGGGTTAGTCTGAATAAACGGATTTTGAAACACCAAGCATCGTACAAGCTCATGCACTTTGTCGCTATATTACACATGACATGAAAACAACGCATTCTAAAATCAGTAAAACTGAGTCATAAGTCTCATTCATACAGTAAATCGCCATAAAATTACAAGAACGACTTGTTTCTAAAATGCACCGTTCCAACGATATTCCGTCTTTTTTATTTTTCAGAAAACACCATTCACACATCAGCTTCAAATGACCGGTAAGGTCCAGAAAACATCTGCACCTCCTGGTGTTGTGCTTGTAAACATGAAACGGTAAACGTGCTCAGTGTTTTTGGTGATGCTTTCATGTTTGACTCAAACGTTACCATTCAGGCAATGCTTCTGGCTCAGAGACATCGCATTACATGACTTCAAACCAAACTACACAGGGCAGAGTAAATTCAGCATCTGCATTAGAATGTTATGATTGGCCCAGAGCCGTTGAATTTTGAGTTTCAGTGACTCCTGATTGGCCTGGAATAGACGTCTTACGTCAGCACATTCTGAACTCCTACAAGGCTACGTGCTCACACCGGTAATCTTTATTGTGTTTTCACACACAGCATCATTCCTGGCAATTTACTGTTAATGTTACAACACAATGAATTTTTCATCATTTTTGAAAAGACCCTGTTCACACATGATCTCTTTATGGCATTTTCCTGGTAATTTTTCAGTGGTATGTTTGTGTGAAACGGGCCACTGTCTGAAGTAGAGAGAGCAATCTGACAATCTGATCAATCTTAAAAGGTATCTAATAATGTACTTTTCAAGCAAATCGTAAAGAATGTGATCTTTTATGTGCCCAACGTTAAAACTACAGCATTGTCTGTCTACTAGATTGCTGTACTGACTGGCCAAAAATATGACGTGTCTCTTTCATGTGTCTTTCATGCATGGTGACTGTGCAATAAATCAGAATTTACTTTCAAATTTGGTTTTGGCTTCCAACGATTATGAAAATGCTATCATCAAAATAAAAAGATCACTGTACCACATGCTGTTCCTTTCCTTTAAAGCGATGTGCTTTCACACCTCCTTAAATGCCTAAACGTAATGTCCAAATCAGACAAATCATGTAGCATTACATGGATTTAAATTATGTGTTGGAAGATTGCTTAACCTAGTCTGAAGCTGAAATTTGTTAATCAAACACTACAGAATTTTACTTTCATTGCCCAAAATCTGCAGACTGCATCGAACCTTTGACAGCTAGCACAGACTGCAAACCATGGACTGGGCAAATGTTGTGAAGTGTATTCCAGCCATTAAAAACACCATCTAAAATGTAAAAAAGGAGAAATGAACATCAACAATTAAATATCCGAAATTGCTCAATAGCGAACGTCTAATATTTGGCCAATCTGGTACCAATGCACACCTGCAATACCTGGAAATACAAGTACAAACATGCTATTTCTTGACAAGCTGAATAATAGGAGTAGTTACACGCTGTTAAAACTTAAAAACCATCAGTAAATCAGAATCAATGACACCTCCAGCTGTGAGCGCTTGATTTGTAGGAGGTCAAATTATAGCTGAGGTGGCTCTTTCAGTTCCTCTGAGCAATTTCATTTATACTGCTACGGGATGGGGGTGTGTCCACACAAGAATAATATCCAATCAGCACAACTGCCAGCAACCACTCAAGCCTGAATCAACCTTGAAAACGCTCCTAATAATCTCAAGCCAACAGGCAAATCAAATATAAGGAGTCATTTACTCACCCTTGTGTAGTTCTGAATCTGCAATTATTGATTTTTTATTCTTTCATCAAATGTATTGGAGACATTCTGAATAATGTTCTAGCTGACGTCCATTCAATAAAAGTGAACAGCACTTTTTATACTGTCAAGCTCTAAAAGGACCATATTTCTGCCATGTTTGATTATGCAGATTTGTTTCTTTTGATCCTGGCAGCAAAACAATCTGCATTCACTCTCAATAGATAAAAAACATGGCGTGAACAATATCAAAACGTATAATTTTGCTGTCCACAAAAAAGGAGGACGGTGATGCTGATTTGAGCACATGATAAAAATGTTCATATTTAAGTGAACCCCTTCCTTTAAAGAGCAGTGTTTAGACACAAGTCTGAACTCTATCCACTTCCACAACTCCAAAATTAGATTGTATTTAGTGTAGGTGTCAGCTTCACATGTTCCTTCATAAGGAGACAGAATGGAAGACTGTCATGCTAATGGAAATGCCGATACTCAACTGTGTCAACTGGATAACTTAAGACATCTGCTGTACCTGTAACATAAGCTCCAGGGCAACACTGACAGAAATAGGCCATTCTATCCATGTGAACTAAATACGATCTCGTATAAAAGTATCCGAACCGTTATGACCTTTCAGTGAATGACAGGGCTTACAAAACTCAACTCCTAAAAGCGTAATTTGTAATTTTCAGAGATATTAATTATATCTCAGAGAAAATGTCCATTGGGGACAAAAATAGTAGAAGTGCTGACGTCAGGAGGAAAAAAAAAAATCAAACGAGATGTTGAGGAAGGGACAGGAAGAGAAAGGCAGGGATATGAGTCAATGAACATCCTGCTGTGAGCTGGCAGCTTATAGAGGTGACGTTCTGCAATGGCACAAAAGCAACCGGCACACGTCACGCTTTGGGTTCTTTACATGCTACGGATGAAATTTATGGATGAAAATTAGCATTCACTCACTTCCTTTTATACACTCTGTTGTATCAGTGGAAGCAGGGTTGTCAAGCTTAAATAAATCAATTTAAACTTACATTTAGTCATTTAGCAGATGTTTTTGTCTAAAATGACTTGTGAATAAAGACAATAGAAGCAATCAAAACCAATAAAAGATATACAATATATAGTGCTGTGATAAGTCCCACTCAGTCAATTTCTCAGATAATAATCTCAAAAAGCTTTGTTACTTTTTATAAGAAACAAAACTGACAGAATTTGGAAGCTGAGACTGAGAATCACAACATTTACACAATAAATACATTTTTTAAGCTCTTCAATGTGGCTGACTGCTGTAGCGAGGAGCTCACGTGAACTGATCTTCTTTCGATCATCTTTCCCACTTTACTACTAGTTATAACACCAAATAAACCTGATGAAACATCAGAAGGTATTTTAAAAACAACAGTAATCTACAACTTTATGAAATGTAACGTGTCTCATGTAATCCGCGTTTCAACCACAGATATAACAGTTTTTAAACAATGTCGTATAAAGTTATTTACTTCAGTAAAATCAATTTAAATAGTGAAGAGCACAATATTACTAATATTACATATTATATATATATATATACACATACACACATAAATAAATATATCCTATAGTCATAAACCTTAATGTGTTTTTCAACAAACAATTGAATAAACATAAAAACCGTTAAAAATCTGTATACAACTCATTTTTTAGCATACTGATTATTATAATTAAGCAACAGAAATTGGAACTTGCTCATTTTAATCTTTAATGTTATTGCAATGTACCATTACCTTACCACAGAGTTCCCTATATAGTTTACAGCATTATTTATCCAAACAAATCAAGAGTTTGTGAATCAGAACCGAATCGATTAGTGAAATTGTGACTGCCCAGCTCTAGTGAACGATGACAAGATTTTTAATTTTACTGGTGTACTGTGCCTTTAACAATGCATAATCATCAAGCTGGACGACATGCAACGCAGTACACAAGCACACAGAACTGCTGAAATATGGGGCGTTATGAAATGTCCTTGATAACCAGCAGTGCCCCTGAGATGAAGTGACAGGATGTTCTAAAGAAAATACAGGAAAGGACAATTATAATAAGTAGATCATCTCGGACCTGATGCTGTCTAGAAACCTGAGGTCTACGGGACTCTTCATGGCCCTAGCGGTGAAGCAGAGGGCTACAGCCACCTGCCACTGTGAGATGTGGAGCGCTAAGCTCTTTCTAGCAGCTGGTGTGTGTGGAGCCAGGCCTAATGTGCGCTGAGGATTACCACTCCTGCTTTCTCTTAACACCACGGGCAAAAACAAGTGCAGGTAAAAGAGGAAACAAGCATGGAAGAATAGGAACATGCTGGGGATTTGAGCTCCCTGGAAAGCCAGTTGTGCTCATAAAGTACAGTCAGACTTTCATGTGGCTTCTAAGAGCTGCAGAAATGAAAGATGGTGTAGTTGGATGCCACAGTAATATGATTTCTTCCTGATATGAAAATGCAATTTTGTTCAGGACCGGTAATGTTCCTAATCACTTAATAATCACTAAAATAATGTTTTAAATATTATAATGTGTATTAAAATTCTATCAAATAATTGCATTTTAATCATAATATATCAATTAAATTATGCAATTAATGTTTCATAAATTCAGATTTAACACTACTAGAAATGCACGCTCACTTTGGCATCACAAACAGTATTTAATATTAGTGCTGTCAAACGATTAATCGCGATTAGTCGCAAGCAAAATAAAAGTTTTGTGTACATAATATATATGTATATTTATTATGTATATGTAAATACACACTCGCATATATTTCAGAATAAAATGGCATGTTTATATATTAAACATATCTATTTAAAATATAAATTGTATGAATTAGTACACACATATCATGCAAACAGAAACTTTTATTTTGGATCCGATTAATTATAATGT
>JAUCMR010000028.1:2205996-2218189 GCA_032357425.1 Enteromius argenteus
AAGAAAACCTAACTTACTTAAAGGTTGTGAGTCAGAAGCACCAGACTGTTCTTGCAGAGGTAGAATTGCTCCACTTTATAGGAGTCCATCCTCTGTAAATGCATTTGCTAAAGCAATCATGGCATTTTAGCTTCTTTATGCAAGACTACAAGCTATTTTACCAATTAATTTATACTTCTACCTATGTGCTGTACCAGGTGAGCTACCGAGCAAGTTTACTATGTCAGAAAAACCATACATTTGGAGCTGATTATGACACACAAACATTAAGAAGTATTTGTTTACACACAACGCACTGGGAAAAGCGTTTTGAGGTCATCACTAAGTATCATTTTATTCATTTATATTTTGCCCCACAAACATCATTTGTGTGAAAAGAAATGTCACATATTTCTGTTTTATATTTAAATAGAAATACATAAATACAATTTCACCTTTTTGTTTGTTGTTGTATTTTAGTTCCCTTTTTGTATTTATTCCACTGCAGTATATTTCAGGGTTTATTTATTAGAATTTTAGATTCTGCAACAAAGGTGATTAATTATTCTTGACCTTAAAGGGATAGTTCACACTAAAATGAAAATTCTGTCATTAATTACTCGCACTTAAGATGTTTTTGATGGAATCCCTCCAAAAACATCAATGTAATGAACACTACCAACATCCAGAAACATAGTAAAGAGATCAGTAAAATAATCCATGTGACATCAGGGGTTCAACTGCAATTTTACGAAGCGGACACAGAACAGCATATGTTGTTTAAGTATGTGATGTGCTATAGGGTGATGAATTGTTGAATGAAGTCGTTATTTTGGTTTGATTGTGCACACAAAAAGTATTTTTGTAGCTTCATAAAATTACGGTTGAACCACTGATGTCACATGGATTATTTTACCAATGTCCTTGCTATGTTTCTGAGTCTTGGTCGTGTAAGGATCCTTGCTGTCTATGGAGCTCATCAGATGCATCAAAAATATCTTAATTTGTGTTCCAAAGATGAACAAAGGTCTTACTAATTTGGAATAACACGAGAGAGAGTAATTAGTGACAGAATTTTCATTTTTGTGTGAATTATCCCTTTAAGTAGCAAATGCTTTAACAGGTTGTCACAACAGTGCCGACTTGTTTCCGCAGATATTTTCGTGTGCTCAAGAGAGCAGCCGTGTCAGAATGGGGCTACTTGTGTCTTGAATGACTCTGGGGACTATAGCTGCTTGTGTCCTGAAGGCTTTCATGGGCGGGACTGTGAACTGAAAACAGGGCCTTGCCAAAAGACCAAGTAAGTTTTTATTTTTTCTTGTAATGTAAATGTATATTTTTTGTGTTCAAATGCACTCACCTTCCTAACACCACAACGCTGTGAAAGAACAGAGCGAGCCATTTTTAGTATGACTTTCTGATTACAGTGTTACAATGAACTGTTTTATCTGGGATCAGTGAATAGTGATTTGTTCATGATTTGACCTCTTTAAGTAAACATTTTGTTAAACTGTGATCCTTAATCTATTAGCACACAAGTCCAGACACACTGGCACAGGCAGCACAACAGCCTGGTCAATTTGCAGCCTCCAGAGTGCAATCATGTAATTCAATGGGCTCATTACTGGCCCTGTAAGAGACTGCTAATACTGACACGCTGCAGCTCGGCCCCCGCTGTTCTTCCCATGAAGACCAAAACAAACTGATGGAGAGGTTTCCAGGGAAACTAACTGAACCAGTTGCAGCACAGTTTTAGACACAACAAATTATTACTTGAAATATTACAGTATATGGTTTAGCCTGTGAACATGAATGATGTAATGGGGATGTTTTTCACATATTGCATTTACATCAATAAGCAGTCTATTGCCAAATAATGTTCAAAAGGATATAAAAATACATTCAAGGCAAGGACACGTAATACAGTTCTTTTAGATGGTGTTTACACAGGCATATTAGAAATAATTTGTCACTATATATGCTTATCCGAATGCATAGCATTTGAAAGTATACTCTTTTTGATAGCGTGCCCAAGCATAGGCGGTTGAAATTTAAGCACAACACAGTTTCATCCCTATACTAGTTTTGGCACCTTTTTAGTGGCAGAGCAACTGTTAATCTAGTCATAAAAAGAGTCTTTTGTCATCACAGCCTCCAAAAGTTTGATGTTGTTCCATCTCTTCAGCCAAAGTTGCCACCAGAGGCACCAACTAATTAGTGGATTTAAAAAACAATATCAAGGTGCATGTGCATGCTGAGCATACAAGAGTATGAGTAATTAGAAAAATTGGTAACACTTTATTTTTAGGTGTTCATAATACAGAGTGATACTTAGTAAGTACTTAGTAGTAGCCGTTGTACTTACATAAAATAAAATGAATTTATCATGTAACTAAGTTATGGAACAGTTTGTAATTATGTAGATGTAACAGACTGCTACTGTTACACATTTGTTACAGACAGAGTCTGTTACACAGATACTTATGTCACCAAAAGATTGTCACATATGTGTTGCAAACTTTATACAACGTAATTTTAAATTCAGGTACACAGACATAAGCTACTTAAAGTAAAGTGTATCAAGATTGTACTTAAGTGTAAGTATCTGTGTAACAGACTCGGTCTGTAACATATGTGTAACAGTAGCTGTCTGTTACATCTACATCATTACAAACTGTAAGTACAGGCTGTTCCATAACTTAGTTACATAAGTAGTACATTTTATTTCATGTAAGTACAATGGCTACAACTAAATACGTAATTAGGTAATTATTCTGTATTATGACACTTTAAAATAAAGTGTTACCGAGTGCAGTGTGTGTATACTAAGCTGATGATGAAATTTGTATATAAAGTATATATTTGTATATAAGCCCTAAGTATACTTTGGGCTTTACATTGCATTCAAGATACACAATCAATTAGTTTATGGATTGCCTGGGAATTGAACTCATGACAAGGGTGCTGCCTTTTTCATTAATCTGTCTATTCTTGTTACAAGTCCAAAGTATACTTCAGTTTTGACGCAAATCATAGTGTATGTGCACAGCCAAACATAGCTTTTCAAAGTAGAGTTTTTTTTAATCACTAAAAAAAAAAAACCTGGCTCGCAAGTGCTATTCTTTCAGGAATTACTACATTGGGGTTACTGTTATGTTGTAGTACCACTGTCGAATATGCACTCACTACAAAACTTTCAAAGTTGTCTGAACTGTCTGTTGTCACCTACGTCAGTTACAGTCAAAACACATTTCACACTACACTTGGATCTTGGACTTTGATTGCATATTTAATCTGCTTAACATCAATAAGCTTGGATGTCTCTCTCAAATTCTCAAACGTCTTTTATAAGTCACACTTTTTTTTTTTTTTTTGCCATCTCCATTAACCGTCCACAAGATAAATCAGGCCTAAAATCTTGTAGTTTCTAGATAGATGTTAGATGAGGGAGACATGCAAAATACCAGGACAGGTTTGAAAACCACTGTCATAAACGACATATACACTATATTTCCGAAAGTATTGGGGCATTTCCTTTTCTAATGAGCAGTTTTGACAACTTCAGTAATTTCCATGAGTACAACTCTTAATCTTTAAGCATATAATTATATTCTAGGGAATTGTGTGCTTCTAACTTTATAGCAACAGTTTGGACAGGATCCTTTTGTATAAGGCAAGTCCTAATCCCAGCTGAACACCTCTGTTGTGACTTTTAAATGCAGACCTTGAGCCAAAAACTTGTCAGCATACAACAATGACACACAGAATAGAGATAAGAAAGAATAGGAAACCTGTTGCTATAAAGTTATATGCACAAAATTTCCTAGAATATTATTAATTGCTTAAACATTCCAATCTGTTCATTAGTAGGGGGTGCCAATACTTTTGGCAATATAGTGTTTTTCAATTCTCACGTCTATTGCTGCAGGTCTCCCTGCAAGAATGGCGGTCTTTGTGAGGATCTGGGTGGTTACGCTCCAGAACTGTCTTGCCGATGCCTGGCCGGCTTCACGGGGCCCCGCTGCGAGACCAACATGGACGACTGCCTGATGCGCCCCTGTGCCAACGGCGCCACCTGTTTGGATGGAGTGAACCGTTTTTCCTGCCTGTGCCCTGTGGGATTCACCGGCCGTTTCTGCACCATCAACCTGGACGACTGCGCCAGCCAGCCCTGCCTCAATGGAGGACGCTGTATAGACAGAGTCTCCACCTTCCAGTGCTTCTGCTCCCCAGGGTTCACTGGAAGAACTTGCGAGGTTCCCGTCTGGGAGTCGGGACCTCAAGCGGTGTCTCCGTTCAGGGTTACGCTGAGCAAACCCACCCCAGTCATTCGCTCCCAGGGGACCACTCCTAGCAGGGATGAAAGACACTCGTTCAAAATCTCAGTGGTGACCCAGCACGGGGCGGAGGGGCTGTCAGAGCTTCAGCTCATCATCCTGCTGGTGCTGGGGGGCATGACTTTGGCCGTGGTGGTGCTAACAGCTGGCCTGGTGCTGCGCGGACACTGCCAGGACCGATCGGCTCGCTGTCAGTGCAGACCGGCCCCAGCTCACCATCGCCCATTCCACCGATGCCGAACAAACTCTATGCCCGCGCAGCAGGAATGCAAGATCAGCTTCCTCCAGTCTCCGGCTCCAGCTGAGCTCGAGAAGAAGAGGCTGAACACCGACATCATTTAGAGATCACGCAGCTGCTCTTGTTGAAGTAAAAGACCACTTCTGACCTCTCAAAAGATAAAAGACGGAACTCATGAGAGTTGGTCACTGAAAGCAGGTGGTCATTATCCAGAGCGATCACACAGAACCAATTAGTCATTTTATTTTATTAAAGATGCTACAAGTGAGGCACTGCTGAGGGAACATTAGGTCAGAGTCAACGTGAAATAAATAATGCTCATACCTGGTCTTGGAACTTTATTCTAAAGATAAGAAATGCTTGTCTGTGTAATATTTAATCAAAAATGTATTTACTCTGCCTCTGAAAAACAATTTGCTCTCACTAAGCAATATTTTTGATGGAAACCCTGAACCGTGGAGAGTCTTAGTGCCTTCCTGAATCTATTTCCTCCCCCATTTTTATTATTTTTATATATATATTAATTGAAAACTTTTTTTTTGGTCTTGGTTTTTTTGGTATTTACCCTTTTTTCTTCAATAAAGGGAATGCTTGCTAGCTAACAGTAAATAAGCAAGCCGCCAGGTGCCAAAATTTATTAAAGCATTTATTAATGCTCATTTCAACGTTAGTAAATTAACTCAAAAGTTAAAAAAATATTATTTAATAGTCCTAAGCTAACCTGAATTACACACAAACAACAAATAAGATTATAAATAAAAATGTAAAAATGCATTGCTTAGTTTAAGTAAATGCATTAACTATTGTTAACTAATGGGGTCTTACTGTAAAGTTTCGCAAAAAATAAAGACATAAATCAAGGTAATTATTTTTGAGGAAATAGGCTTGAGTTTCAGGGCTTTCCTAACTGTCATTTAGAGAGCACTTTTCAATATCCAGTCAGTTAAAAATGGATAAAATCTAATCACGCCTTACCCTTTTTCTCATTTTAATATATCCCCTGGGAATACAGTATGTCACATTATGAAGGTAAGGAGGGTTGCAGGTTCTGTTTCATATTGACTTCAAGGTACACACAACCTGGGAACCGCTGTATTTGTTGATGCTAAAATAAGTGGAAGCACTTAACCTCCCAAAAATATCAAAACTTCCATCATGTGTTGCATTAGTACTGTGTGTACATAATCAAGCCATATTACTAAAAGCGCTCTTCATTTCAGTTTTATGTGTAGCCATTTTGGCCAAGTGTTCAAACTGTAAAATATTTAATGTGAGTGAGTATATGCCAAGTAAGTTTTATTCTTTGAGTATTTGCTTTATGAACGTTTTTTTAAATGACAGTGTAATGATGCTCTTTTAAGCAGTGTAGTAATATAAATCTCCTGGGAAAGATTTTTGTGATACATTATACATTAGTATTTTTAAGTGTAAATATAATTTATTTATGTAATTTATTGGTGAAATGTATATTTGTTTTTTTTTTATTGTAATGTGTTATTTTTATACAGATCTGTGTGTATTAAAGTTTTTAACTGTGTAATAACTGAACCCGTCTAAATCTCTTAATGTCTTTGTATTGCAGCTGTCATGATTAAATATATTTTTTATGCATCACACTACATGCCTTTTAGCCCTTAATTTAAATATCATATAAAACATCACATAAACCTTGCCATAATGCCTGACTGACACATTTTTGAGCAAAATGAATAACTTTTTGCTTTGTATTGTGACATTCTGAAATTCTGAATTTAATTAACCTACTTCATTCTGTGCACTTTGAATGCTTTAGTAAAAAGACATCAAGTGACCCCTGGTGGACAATTCAAAACAATGACAGTATGTGGATCTCACCTCTTTTTCTGGATACCCCCCAGTGTGATATTTATGTAGTATAATGTATTTACAGTATATTAGCCAGTGTTTACAGATTTATTCATATGTAAGTCACCATACATTGAAAACGTAATACAAAAAAGGAAGCCTGTCCTACTGTTTTTTTAAAATAAGAGGAGAATATAGTTGCGCTTATCTGTTATGATTTGCTGAAATGTGCTCATCAATGTTTTGCGATACCATCAAAGTATTTCTCCAAGATACTGTCGACTTCTTCCTCTGTGTAGTCCTGGACTTGGAAGAGCGAGTTTGTGGAAGCTCCTCTGATCATGGCAGACAGCACTGGAGGGTGGGAGATGAAATATACATCGATCTTAACATCTGGGTGAATCTCATAAAACCAGGGTCACGTCGGATGTGGGAGAAAGTCTTGATACCTTTTCCAGAAGAAGGTCTGAAGAGACAGAGCACCCTCTTGTTGAGTTCCACAGCTCGGCCGAGCTCATAACCGACTCCTAAAGACGGCTGGGTCACCTCAGCGACTATCACTGAGACAGAGACAGAAAACCACACTGAATCACTGAGACTGTGATAGAGCCTGTACAACAGCACATGTCTAATGATGAAAGGCTTAAAGACAGGATAATGTAAACGTTAAAATAACATACTCATAACTTAATTTAAATATATATATAATACTTGATTTTCCCTACACAAATGTAAAAAAAAAAAAACTAATAATAATATGTGAGTGTGAAACATGATCAATCAGGCTGTTGAATAAGGTTTATTCATTAATCCCTCATAACTGCACTGCATTGCCCCACAATAAAAACTTGTGCTTTGAACATAAAACTATGCATTCATATATCATCTTGTGAAGACACATTAGCGTACTGGGGGATACAAAGAGATTTATATGCATTTTATCTCATTGATTTACCCTTAATTTCATCTTCAGCTGATATTTATTTGGCCATAAGGTAAGATGAAATAAATAACTGCAACAAATGGCATATTTTTGCTCAGTTTGGGCCTCTAAATTAAAATGTTATTTATTATTTTAGTTTGATTGATTAATTTTCATTTTAAATGTAATGGTGTTGTGCACTTTTAGACAAAATCTACAAAAAAAAGTTAAGTATTTTATGCAAAAGTATTATATTTGATATTCCATATATATAACCTATTTCATGTCAAAGTTAGTTATCATTAATGTACTTTGCCTTTTTATATTAAAACCATTTTTCTCACAACGGTCATTGTAATAAGCTATACATAAAGTAGACCATTACAGTAAATCACAATTAAAAATGTATATTACTGCATTGGATAACAAAATATGGAAGCTTTCATACGGGGTTTGGGTGAATTTAGTGGATGCATAAATTCAGGTGTTCTCACAGGTGTCATTAATTTCACGTAATCAAATAAAACGTAATTTTGTGAAATGTACACTACATTATTTCAGTTGCATAGGAACAACGCGTTTGAATGCAATGAAGAATGTCAAAATCATGGACGTGTCACATGATCTCTCACCATCAGACATCATCAGCCACTCCACATCTCGATCATGAATGGTTTTATCCAGAGCCGCATCTTCACCTGAACCAAGCACACATGTTCAGTGCTGCTCTGCAATCGTCTGTTAGGACTATGTGATTATTTGCAATTATTCACACACACATGGTTTTTGTGATTTATGGGGTCTCTCCATAGGTGTAACGGTGTTTATACTGTGTATTGTCCTACACTGACCCTACACCTAAACCTACCCCTTACAGCAAACTACACACATTTTGAGATTTACAAAAAAACACCACTTAGTATGTTTTTTAAGCCTTTTGAATTACAGGGACACTGAAATGTCCTCATAAATCACCTTCATACTGTAATACCCATTTTTCTGGCCAAAATATATTTTAAATATATGGTAAATTTAAAAATTGGTGTATTTGTGATGCTCAATATATATATATATATTTGAAATGGAAAATATATTTCTTTTAAACCAAAATACATTTCAAAATATATTTTAGGGTGAAGAAAAAACATTTCCAACCTTACAGTAGAATGTATATGGATATCAAAGTATCCTTTATTTCAAATGTATTTGAATGTGCAATAATAACAATAATAATAACACATATATATATATATATAGTGTGTGTGTGTTTGTTTTAGTATGTTTAAGTAGGTTATAGAATAAATTTATAAATTGTATTTATAAATTGATATGCTAAATGTATGTTTTAGACATCAAATAAAGATTTTTTTCAATTGTTACATGAAATATATGAAGGGTAAAATATATAGTTTTGAATAATTTTAATTTGTATTTTGAAAGATATTTCGAAATATACAATAAATGGCCAAATATGTTATAAATACATTTTAAAATGTATTTTAGCACATATATTTTTTGGCCATTTTTAAAAAAATATTTCAAAATACATTTTTACGGTATGGGTATACAAATGTGTGTCCTCATAAACCACATAAACACGCACACACACACACAAACGATGCTAAACAGACACATACTTAATAGAAATACAAATTGCATAAGTGTTTGCGCAACTTTGAGAGAAAGAGAGCGGAAGTGCATCACCCTTTTCAGACAGACAGCCAGAGCTCACGTGCTCCGTTAAAACCGTGCCATACAGCTGCAGCTTCCTCACTATTCTCTGGTAAACATTCACGTCCTGTCTCCCTCCGCGGATGCTTCCACAAAAATATATCTTCATACTTTGCCAACGTCTCCGTCCTTTTTGATGATAGTAATACAAGAGTGGTTTTCCTGGACAGGAACTTTCACGGAGAGTCTGCAGGTCATTTCCTGCTCAGACGCGCGAGACACGCCACCGCGTGGAGATACTCACAACACGTCATCACGCATTATTGACCTTTCCTTTGCTTTTATAATTTACTAAAATCCTTTAATTAGTCGCCCTCGTAGGTAAATACATCTTGTTTGTTTATTAAAGAATAAGATGCATGTAGACTAGAGGCTTTATATTATTTGTTAAATAACAGTAAATAAAAACAAATGCATTGCTAATCTTTAAGATTTATAACTTTTTAGTTATGCTTTAAAATACATTAAATGTACCTAATAAATTTGACAATCATATAAACGACTTATAAGGTATTATTTGTTTATTTGAGAGAGAGAGACGCCCGTGTTTGAGTGGATAGGCCTGCAAAGGTAATGTCAAAATTAAAATGAATATAATTCTGGAATGCATTTGAATACAATCCTCATTCTGGACTTGTTTTAAAGAAGAGATTTTGAGTTTCTTGCACAGGTGTCTGGAGTTTAAACAAATAAAAAACAAAAAAGTTACAGCTTATTGTAATTATTTTATTAATTATTGTAATTTTATATTTTAATAAAATGATATAGAAATAAAACTTTGGTTTACCCTAAAGCTTATATGAAATGAAAGCCATAGATCTAAAGATTTAAGACTGATATCACAAAAAATGATATTTTTGTGAGCTGCTATACCAACAAAGGCCACTAGGTGACAGTTTTGACCTCTTGACCTCACACCACAACAGATATTTGTGAATATATCCAATAATATACAGTTATACTATTGAAACAACCACTATTACTGCTATAAATAACTATTCATTCCAACTCTTCAGTAATACACTTTACAGATGTTTCTGATTAGAAACCTTGATCAGGCACATCAGGGAGAGTGCTCATAAAGAAACCTCCTAGAAAAAGTGAAAAAAACAAAGTATGATTCATGGATCAACTTACTATGAAGACTACATCACCCATGACATTTTAATTATAAAAATAATGTAATTTTCAATTATATTCTCAATATATATATAAAAAATATATATTTAGTTTTTTGGATTATGAACATAAAAACTGAAGTTTAATTGATTATAAGTGTGTTTGTTAATTAAAACATTCAACATTTAAACATGAACTTGTTTTCTATTCCAGCACAGAGAGATTAATCAACAAATAATTAAAATAAATAAATAATAATATACACACACACACGATCAGAAGAAAAACTAATATTAAGGTTAAAATACATTTTCAAATAAACTCATAGAGAAAACATTTATTTATTTTACATTCGGTCGCTTAGCGCGTGACGCAAACAATGCGCAGTTTTGCTTCTGCGCAGTACCGGAAGTAAATAATAGCTCTTAGATACAGACGCTAAAAACATTTGGATAAAAGAGCTCCGCCGAAGAAACAGGTAAGAGAAAATAATCAGAGGTCATTTACAGCAGGTAAACAGTCGTGTAGTCAATACTCTGGGATTGTAACGCTATATGACTAACAGGATTTTAATCGTTAGCTAAATGTGACAGGTGGACTGTATATAAGTTAGCATAAAACACATATTTACTGAAGTGTGAGCCGTGTTTGAACAGCTACCGATCCCTGTGCCGAACTGGAAGTCTCTGTGTGTCTTTTAGCAGCTGTTGAATGGAAGTGGCGAGGGCCAGAGAGATGGGCCCCGAGAGAATCTTACCGAACCCCGAGGAGGATGCGCTGCAGGAGCGGCCCTCAGACACCGCGGCCCCGGAGGAGTGGAGCGGGGAGGACATGGAGGAAGAGGAGGAGGAGGAGGAAGCAGGCGCCGAGGACAGCGCTGGATACTATTACCAGCCTCTCAATCAAGACCCAGACGGGATGAACGGCTCTCACACCGAGCCCGCGGACGAGGGGACCACCGCAGAGCAGCTGCAGGACGTCCAGGACAGAATAGAGGTAATGGACAGGGAGGCTTGGATCTTTCTGCTTAGCCCATTAATTTCTCATTGTCATCATTTGTGCAGGCCATGGGTCTGTTCCTGCCCCAGCCTCCTCCTCCTGACAGCGATGAAGAGGAGGATCCCGAAGGAGCTGCTGCTTGTAGAAGTCATGCGTCCATTCCCATGGATGCAGGTGAGAAAGAGACAAGACTTCATGTTTGTGTCACACCCTGCTGCATTAGTACAGTCAATATAAACCAAATCTGCTGTAAAAAACCTGCTTGTTTTTATCAGCACAATATAATATCATAATACTAATATAATGCATTAAGACTTTATTATAAATGGGTTTTCTATTGTAAAAAAAAAACGATTGAAGTATAAATTTGACTTGACTGATGTCTGATATTCTTTAAATGGCCGTTTTAAAGACAATTCATAGTAGCAAACTACACAAAATTGTTGAATTTAACTTAAGCAATATATATATATATAGTAGGAATTTTAGAATTAACAGAAAGAATAAAGTACACAATTCAAAAATGCAGCTGGAATTTTTTAATTAACATGTGAAATTATTAAGATTGTCAATATATATATATATTTTTTTACTGGCCAAACATTTTCATGTTATGGCCTGTTAACCCTTTATAGGGCACTCACTGAAATAATTGGAAATTGGAGGCTATTACAAGACTTTTAAGCTTTAAAATGATCAAAATTTTATGTTGTAAATCTAGGTCAATGAAATTACCATATATGGTTCCTCGCCAGTCTACAGTCATCTGTTTTCCCAAAAGTGCATATATTTACAATGTTAAAAACACATATATAAAATATAAATAAATACATAAAATGTACATAAAGTTAATGAAGTATTTATTTAGGAACAGTTCTCATTTTATTTTTTTTTAATTTGCCAAAGTCACTTGTTTTCCAAAAGCTGGATATATATAAAAATGTACAGTTTAGATCTACTGAAAACAAAGAATACTGGCAAATATGTAAATATATAATAACAAGTGAAAATAGCACACTAGTCTAGGTGGTACCACTTATCTTA
>JAUCMR010000028.1:2218289-2230718 GCA_032357425.1 Enteromius argenteus
AACATTCATTTAACAACATTACATGTAACATACAACCCTAACAAACATAACTGATAAGAAAAAACTAAGAAGAAACAAAGTTCTGTCAACAATATGAAGGGAAGTTTGGTTTCTCCGTTCATGACCCCTTTAAAACATGTCATTTTAGACAGAGGGTCAGAATGAGGGAAGAAATTAATAATTGTCTTTTTTTTTTTTTGATGCAAAAAACTATTAACATTATAAGTAAACTTCGAGACACATACTAAAATAAAAAATCCATGTCATGACCCATTTAACTGAAAGTTATGTGCGGTATTTAATCAAAGTGAGGTTAAATGCATAAAGTGTATGCATATTATTAACACATACTTAATTACATGTTTGCATAATATTCAGTGTTTGTAATCGCCTAGTCTTATTTTCTTTTTAATGAATAATTTTTATTTTTTTCCCCTGGTGGAGCTGCTATTAACTATTAACACATATCCACTGAAATAACATCTAAATACACAAAGGTGTCTGACAACAACTGAGGTGTGACAGCTGTGTTCCTCTGATGAGGATTTTTCTCTTTCAAATTGATGTTAAAGCAATAAGCCCTGGGATAAAAAAAAATAATACAAAATTGGCAGATTTGTGCGGAGCTGACTGTTAAAGTCATAATTCACTTCCACTCTAACAAGCTCTTAAAGTTTAGACTGCAAAACCGTCCAGACATGATTGATTAATGGAAGGCTTTTAAAATGGGAATTAATTTGGGAATAGCTTTATATGGGAAACTGGAGAATAGCATGTTACAATAGTCACAATAATTCAACATCTCTGATCCCCAAAATAAAACAAACAAACAATCGTTATTGTGCGTGTTATAACTGAACACAACACAGCAGTTTAAATGGCATGCTGCAGTGAAGGGCATGATCTGATGTTTTATAGTCTTATTCTGGAGAATGACACTAAACAGTCATTGAGTGAGAAGAAGCTGCATAAACATTAAGTATTTTATGGAATTAACAGCATAGTAACTTATTTTACATAGAACGCATGCTCACATGTGTAAGTTTGACACCATTTTTTATTGTGACTCATCAAAACTATCCATTTTTCCAGTTTAGGTAAACATGCATATGTACCTCTCAGATGCTGCACATTAAAAAGCACATTTTAGAAAGGTGCAATATACATCCTTGCAGATTTTGTGCCTACGCTGTATGAAACACTTCTCTAAAAAATGTTCAAGCAATAAAAAAAGTAGTGACAGACTTCTGAACTTGGACGTACACTGAAGCACAAAATACACTTCCATACAAAACACATGAAAAAAGCTCAAAGTAACCCACAAAAAATCTTGGCGTATGCACTTAAAAACCTGTTATTTTAACAAGAATCTTGCATGGAAACTTCACTGGCTCATCTACCACAGAATAAGCATTTCCATCTCAGATGATGTGTGAGCACGTTCCTGCTGCTGCATGAATAGTCAAGATTATAAATCACAAGTTTAAGGGCTTGAGCTTGACCATAGCATATTTCTGAAAAGCCATCTGAAATTGCAACACAAGGATATTCATTTTTAAAAAGTTACAGAGTTCAAAAGCTACTGCACAACCCAGTGGGCGTTATTTTAAATGCCACTTAACAACTGAACTCTTTTAAACACATAAATCGATGTGACACACCTGAGCTGTTGGTGGCCCCTCCAGCAGAGCGTCGCAAACCTCAGGTGCTGATGAAACGGGACTCACATATCACACACATACAGTGTTAGGAAGTAACATAAAAGGAAATCAAGCAATATTCAGTCCTGCGTTTATGCACACCCTCAAGATCAGCCCGCTAGTGAGACACGTTTTGTTGATAGAAATGCTTGTTTGTAGAAGCAGACAAGGTTCCACCTCCCCACTCAACAAGCCAACCTGCCCAAGGACTGGCTCTTAAAGAGACAGGCTTCCCTCAATAACACCATCTCACACAGCTCAAAGAACAATCCATCACGCTAGAGCGAGTGCAAGATACGCTACAGACATCACATGCTTGTTTGTTTTTCTCAAACCCTCAGCCGCTTTTCTGGTATTTCACCAAGGCGTGACAAGTCTTGTTGTTTCAGACCGTTTCTGGACACATCTGATTGAGAGTGCATTGTATGCATTTTGCAGTCTTGTTATCAGAGAAGTGCCAGAGAAGTGCTGTAGCGGTAACGGAAGGCTTTTTGCTGTTGCTGTAGCGACAGACAAGGCTCCTGATGTTGGGGGCTGATGTGCCCACACGTTCCTCTGCAGGCGATAGTGTGGAGAGGATCAGTTTTCAGCAGATTATCTCAACAATATCAGGCCTGTGGAGCATTTGGAAACAGGCATCTACATGTCCATGCTGCTGCGATGGGAGACCGCGCTCGCACATATATGCACACACTCGCTCGCTGCCGTACAAATATATTACTATAAATGAGGGCGTATGTAAAGACAGGCATGTAGCAACCGCTGGCGGTTTCTCTTTAGAAAGCTGAATCACTACTACTACTTTATCGGGCTCCTGAGGGCTTATACGCTGAGGAACAGATGAATAGGAAAGCACTCAAAGCTCATTTGTTTTGGTTGCCCGCCTCATGTTTATATTGAGATAATGGCATGCCCATTATTTCAGCCATTCAGCTTCTCGGTTTTAAGCACACTTTTGTACGTCTGTCCTGCTGTGGCCTGATTATGTTTGTGCTGAAAATGGCAGTACAATAATTATTGTGTTCAAATCTGCTGCTCTGTCGCGACTGCTTGCTGCTCTAGCTTCGCATCATTATCCACTGCAGTCGCAACAATTACGGCAATTGTGAAAATTGACTTTCATTTGAATATCACACGTGGTATCTGTTTTAACGTGTTCATCTTACGCTCTGAAAAGCAAAGGTTCAAAAAGGGGGTTTTTGTGCTGCCACAAAAGGAGCTTTCAGTAAACAGTTCTAAAAAAAAAAGTGTGAAAAAAATGTAATTACCTAAATAACCTTTTACCACTGTAAAGAAACCTGCTCTGGAAAGGTTTTACACTCTTTAAAAATTAAGATGTTTTATTGGCATCGATACTTTCCACAGCCATAGAAACTCTAAAATAAAAATAAAGTGAACAAGATTCATCACACTAAGATTAAGAACATGACTTAACTGCATTAGTTAATATGAACAATACTTCTAAAGCATTTCAGCATTTGTATTATTAAAATCACAAGTTGTGCTTGTTAATATTAGTTAATGCATCTTAAACTGATGCTGTGCAGTGATGTTGAACATGAACTAACAATGAATGGCTGTATTTTTACTAAATGTGCTGATCATTGTTTGTTAGTTAATACACTGACTTATGACACCTTATTGGTGTCACCTTATAAAGTGTTATCAATATTCTTAGTAATTTAAAAAATGGTTCTTTTAAGAACTAAAAGGTTCTTTGAAGAACCCAAAATGGTTCTTTTTTGGAACCTTTAATTTTAAGCACTTTTCAGTGCTTTTGTGAAGAAATCCAGAGTTTCGAGAGGTTTCGTTCTGTTTATCTGTGTTTCACTTTCAGTGCCATATCATCTTTTTTTATCTTTCTTGGGTAGATAATCTTTTTTCTGTTTATTTTGCATGTTTTTTTTAAAAATATTAAAATATGTATTTACATAGTAATAGCGTTCAGAACAGATTCAAGATTTTAATTTGTTTCCCAGAATATTTGCCCATCTCCCCCTCCTGATTTGTGCTCTCGTTGTTCTGAATTGTCGTCGTCATGTGACATGTTATCTTCTTACTGTAAAACTTCCATTTACAAGCAACAAACATGCCACCACTTCCTCCTCCATCCCCAAACATAAAACACTTCAGAAATCCAAACAGTTCTTTTTCCTAGCTTTTCCAGAGTAATCCCAGCAAGAGTGAGATGGGAACTCACGTTTTTTGTTTTGCAAAATAACAGAGACTATAAAAACCTACAACATCGATATCAGCATTTTCTAGCAACAATAATAAATCGTACAATTTAAACCATTACGGTGGCATCATCACAGTTCTTTGGAACTATGACAATGTGCCCCTAGAGAAATTGTATTTTACTGTGTTTGTGCCGGATCCCGTCCTCTGACTCAGACGCTATGAAGGCATGAATAGAAGCTAAGTGGGTGTTTAACAGTCAGAGCTTAAAGCAGGGCAGCTTGAATGATACGTATATTTGTCCTTCCCAGAAAATGGACTCACACACTCAGCCGCTGTTAATGCTGCACCTTTGATATCTGTTCGATGAAGATCGCATCCACTTTAATATACTAGCATGAAGTGGAGGATAAAAGCATCTTCAAAGGACCATGTTAAATGGGCTTTAAATACAACTCATCCCTTTAACGCGGCATCTATCACAGACCACACGCATTTCAAGCAAAGTGGATGAATATCACAGTATAATCCTGGTTTGTGTGTCCATGGTGGTCACTGTTACTATAGCAACTGAGATAAGATGCCTTCTGTATGTAGACAGTAGAATGAGATTAACTAGTGCAACAGAGCGCCTGCTGGAGCTTTCTTCATATCATTTCCAACATATGGGCTTTAGTGCTTTGCATATGGCACGATTCAGATGGCAATTTTTCGTCCATAAAACAAGAATGTGTTGTGACATATAACCTATCTATCTATCTATCTATCTATCTATCTATCTATCTATCAGCTTAGCTCAACTAATTAATTTAGAAATTACCAGGAAAAAGTAACCTCATTGCACAAAGTAAAAATTTCAATCAAGCATTAGAAAAAGACCTCAGTAACTCTTATATAATATCTAAGAAAACATTTGTGCACTGAAAAGACTCTGAACTCCAAAAAATAAAAAGGTGTTTTCTTGGCATTGGTTGTTTTTTAAGAACTGTTCGCTAAAGAGTTCTTTGAAGACCCCAAAATGGTTCTTCAGTGACATCACCAGAAAATTCCCTTTTGGAACCATTATTTTTAAGAAACCTTTGAGATGGAAAAAAGTATATTTCAGTGTTTTTGTAAACAAGTTTCTGGGGGGAAAGTAGTTTTGCAAAACAACAGCACTTTACAAGTGAGCACAAAATATCTTGGGGAAACACAATGCTTTTGCAAGAGAACATTAAAGTTGGAAACTATCTAGCTTAACTTGCTCTCTGATATAATCAAAAATGTCCCAATATACACAAATACTAAACACCATCATGGTGAGACTCATTAATCTATCTGTCTATCTATCTATCTATGTATCTAGCTGAATTTGTTTGCCTCACACTTGCTCTTGCTACTCTGTCCATGTGTTTCAACAGACTCTGCTCTTATATTAGACAGCTCCTCAAATGCCAGAGAAAGTAGATTATGGAGTCAGAGTTTTATTAGGAAGTGATGGTATTTATGAACTCCATTTACAACCCAGTGATGTTTTCCACACCATGCAGACCAGTAATATATCTGCCTGCAAATGTAAGCTTTACTGTGAGATGCTATACAAGTCTCCATGTAAAAAAATGCATTCAAATCAATAAACCGAACACTTACTCTGGTTAGCTTAACTAATACATTTAGAAATGTGGCAGGAATAAGTAACCTCATTGCACAAACAGAGAAAGAAAAGGAGCACTTTAAA
The DNA here is from genome assembly GCA_032357425.1 of Enteromius argenteus. Classification (NCBI taxonomy): domain Eukaryota; kingdom Metazoa; phylum Chordata; class Actinopteri; order Cypriniformes; family Cyprinidae; genus Enteromius; species Enteromius argenteus. The sequence goes on from JAUCMR010000028.1 coordinate 2,223,885, forward strand.
CAAACCTCAGTAACTGTTATATAATATCTTCAGGCCTTAAGTGTTAAAAAAACACATTCCCACATGAACGTTTTTCACCTACCCTCTCTTATAGCCTGAGCCTGGTGTTCCTTCCTGTGTGAATATCAGGTTAAGTCAAGATCCACTGAGCGGCGGCTCTCTGTGTTGATCTTACAGTGGTGTTGTTTTCTGCCTATGAGACGTGTCCCCTGTCCTCAGCTAGTGTATGCTGGGCATCTGTCTTTGAAGTTATTTCGGCATGTGTCTAAGTTGCAGACAGCATGAAGAAGGGGCTTCTTGACCTTCCCTTCACCCTAAACCTCCCTCTCGGATGGAGAACATGGAGGCGCACGCGTCCACGCACTTCACAGCCTCTCACCCTGCCCCGCAGCTCTGACTCATGGGGCTGCTCACACCCCTGAGGGCTTCACTTAAGGCACACGCTCGTACTCTGTCACCAAGCACGTTGTCCCGTCATCGGATTGAAACAGGGGTTAAGTGAACCCCTTGATAAGATAGCCTCTGCTCCACTTAGGCAACCAAGAGGGCTATTTCTGCTCTGAGAGTTACATGAGATTTTAAAAGATAAGGTTATTGTAGATGTAGAGAACTTTTTTTACCCTTCTGGTACATCCTTACTTGTCATCCTTCAGTGGACAAATTCAATTTATCTTGATTGTTGTTGAAGTTGAAAAATAGATTTTCCTCTGTAGGGGTGCTGTAGTTGTCTTACACCATCCAAAGTCCAGCTCAATCTTCTATAGTCCCTTAGTGCTGCAAAGTATTTCCCTCACTGGCCTCAAGGCAAAGTCTTCAAAGACTCAATTTATGAAATGAGAGCGAGCTTGGCAATTCATTTCGATCTCCAAGGCTTTTTTGTGAGTCCACAGTGAGAGGTTCTCTGGTCTGGACATACCGGGTCCTTTTTTATTATGAAGACCCAAGGTCTTAGAGCCCTCCTAATCTGCTTGACATCTGACTGTGTGCTGAACCCCAGTCCTTTTATGAGCTCTATTTGATAAGTGGAAGCACTACAGCTAGATTGGAGTGAAATGAAACCTGACACAGACTGTTAGAGCAGCTGGACCTACACCCAGCCGACCCACAACACCCAGGTACAGAAGTAGTCTGAAATGAAAGTAGTAGTACTTCATTTTAAAATCAAGTTTTGCATGTATGTATGAATTTAACTATAGCCCTGTAAAAAAAAAATCTGTAAAATTTTATGGTAAAAAAAATGACAGCTGTGGTTGCCGGAATTCGACTGTAAAAAATACGGTAACAACATTTTAGGTTTTTAAGGTAAATTTACAGTTAAATACTGTAAATTCATTAACTGATATAATGTTAATATACCAACCTATTAAAGTCCTGAGATCTGTTTTGTAGCTTTGAAATACACTGATGAGTGTGATGATGAGAAAGTCACATGATGAACCAAAGCCAAAGCTCAGTGACAAACACAAACACTAAACACCATCATGGTGAGACTCATTAAACTGAAATATGCAATTATCATTCATTTAACAACAATACATGTAACATACAACCCTAATAAATATAACTGATAAGAAAAAACTAAGAAACATAATTTTTTAAAGAAAAAACATCAAATAAAAAAAATGATAAAAATGCAATGCGGGGAATTCTGAGAATGTCAGTTGATGTTTTTTCCATGTAAATTTTACAGAAATTTACCTTTAACCATTGAACAGCTTTTTACCGTAACATTTCTTTGACAGTTTTTTACAGTGTACAGTAACTGTGTAAGAACTAGGTACTAACCCTAAACTACATTAAATCCATGTTTTTACTCTGTGTTTTCTTGGTGAAGTACACTGTAAGTGCATTTACAATTAATATTTACATTACATTTATGCATTTAGCAGATGCTTTTATACAAAGCAACTCACAGTGGATTCATGTAACAGTTTTTTTTATTTGTTTTGTTTAGGTTTTTTTTTTTTTACATTTGATCAGCTCTTGCTTTCCCTGGGGAATGAACCCATGATCTTATCGTTGTTAGCGCCATGCTATACAATTTGAGCTACAGGAAAGCTAACATTTTAAGTGCACATATTTTAACCCGGGTTAACAAGGGTTAACAAAGCACTGTCGTTTAAAGTTATTTCCAATCTTCACAGGTTTTCAACACACCTGCCTATTATTTTCAAGCAATTCTGAAGCCACGCGCTTACATAGCGCTTCATACAATACAGATTGCATCAAAGCAGCTTCACTGAGATAAATAAGAAAATACCAATCAATTTTGGAAACTCATCTATGGACACAATTCATATTCTGCTGTAAAGCAGCTCTAAGAGATGAGAGTGTCATTATTTAGTTAAGTCAGTTCAGAAAAAAGACAATGTTTATCACTTTGAAACAATGTCAAGTCAGCTGTGAACATTTCTTAAAAAGGCGACAATGTAGTTATTCCATTCAAATTAGTTTATTGGTCATTAGTCCAGTATCATTCAGTTCATGGTTTGTTTTCATCTGATGGTGAAAATCAGTTCGTCATGTCAATAAGTTTCTGAAAGTAAGTTTCAAACCCCAACTAAGCAAGCCAGATGGCAAGAGTGATAAGGAAACTAAACTCCATTTGGTGACAGAAATGGAGCAATAAAAACCTTGGGATAAACCAGGCTCAGTTGGGGGACCAAATCTCCTCTGGCTTAAGTGAACAAACACGGTGTGCTATTGATCGAGGTACGTCATACCAGCATAAGATAAAGAAAGAAAGAGTTGTAGAAGACGTTTTTTAGTACATACTGGTACAGGTGTGTTTGATTAGTGCTGGAGCTAAACTCAGCAGGACAGAGAGCTTCCAGAAGCAGGGTTGAAGACCTCTGACATAAAGTGTCCTGGATCTCGGAAGTTACTAAAAACAGAGGTGTCCTGGAGGTCTACCATCCAGCAGACTTGAGCTCGAGCTCTATTCAAACACACCTGAACCAGTCTCATCAAGGCTATCAGGATGACTAGAAACTTCCAAGCAGGTATGGAAAAGTAGTAAAGTAGCCCTCCAAGAGCAGGACTGGATGCCCCTGTACTGAAGTAACAAAGGTTTTCCTTCGCAGTTTAAAGATATTTGTTTTGTAAGAAGATCCTGCACAGATCATTAGCACCCTTCCTCCACTGTGCAACACGTTTGTGGTGAGAATTAACGTTCCATAGCTGGGATGCTCCACTCCTGTCACTCATTTCTCCATAGGGATTGGTGCAGTTATTGTGCCATGGTCAGACGACGACTTCTCATTTCTGCATCGTGATAGGATCATGTCCCAAGGGACGTGGCCCCATTGTTGTAAGCTAATCTTGGAGCTCATTGTTACAGTACATTAAATGGAGAGGCAAGTTGGGAGATTGTGTGGTCTGGAAAGAGGGTGCCTTGGGCTAATTTTGACCAGGATGGGTGGTGACTCTGAAATAGCTGGCGGTTGAGGGGTTGAGAGGTTGCACATTTAGATGTACAGTGCAGCTGTGGGATGCCTTCTTCTCTAACTGCTAGTAATCTGTACACAATGCACGGTTGAGAGTGATCCATCAGAAGGCTAAGACCTTGATGGCTTTAGTATTGAATGACTCTCAGAAATGGTACTGAGGTGCTTCTCTAGCCACCTGGCACTAAATGCATGCCTGTTTATGCTGGGATGAGAGTGGAGATGAACGGCCTGCACAAAGAACAACACGCATTCCACACTAGCGTCAGCCTTGACCCCGGAGCAGCTGAGGCTAGAGAAGAAAAGAAGACCAGTGGGCATTTGAAACCTTGAAGTCCATAGATGACAAGAATACACACACCCTTTTTTTGTGGCCTGTTATGTGTGTGCCCAGCACTTTCATGCTGCTTGTCCTGAATTCAGATGGCCTCCAAACACGCAAAGCATTGTAGATGCATGTGTTGCTCTCCTAAAAGTGGTTCTTTTTATTTAACCATTAGCAAATGAAGAGCAAGAACCTGTTTACCCTTGGTATTAAGATGCATTTTTAGTTGATCGGATCATAAGTGGTTATCTTAAAAGCATAAGAGTTTCCACCATGCGTTACAAATGTATCTCCTGTGACTACTTGCATTCGGATTTCATTTAGACGTTCTTTTTTTTCCACTCTGTACATCACTTTCGCAGGAGCACCATGTGCAGGGTGTGAATACTTTTGAATAGTGGAAGGCAGCTACAATTTTGCATAATTTGTGTGTTTTGGTACAATGCAACAAATTTTGATATTCTTGTTTCAGTGAGATTTCCAACAGTGCATCACAGAATGGTCAAGTTTTAGATGAGTGAGCGATACATGGTAGGTGCTCCACTGGAATGCATTCAGGATGGATAAGTGATTACACTACACATGTCATGTGGTCATTTACATTTTTAACTACCTCCATATGTGGTTTCAGTCATCCACTCTCTTAGTGTAGTGTTAAAACGTAGGTCAATATCAATATCTGAGTGAGAAATGTAGCTAGCTGGCCTGCTAACATCTGCAATCTCTGTAATTTACACAGGAATGCTGTGAGCTTTTGTAAGACTTTGTTACGAATTTTTGGCGATAAATTAAAGGGTATGATACATAACATTCAGAGTGCGCAGTTTGGGTGAGATGACGGTGGCAAAACAAACTCCCACGAAATAGCTACTGCAAAAGAACAAAAGAACGGGCGACGACATCACACGAGTCTATAAAGATTGACACTTTCCTGGACCAATGGCTATCTGAAGGGGAGGAAGAGCCTAAGAATATGTAATAGCGAGAAAACAGAGAAGAGCAAAACAATGGCACATACAAAGGGCCACAACAACTGTTATGCACTATAATATCTTGTACTAAAAATTCAAAGCGCCTATGTGAGCTGAACTTAAAAGTTTTCAAGATAAGAAAAATCTGGCTGCATGTGTAAAAAACATATATATTACGCTGCCAAAGAAAAATTTCCATGTGCTCGATACGCATACAGTCCCAGCTAACAGGAAACGTTCCCAGAGAACATTCATTAACGTTCTTTAAAAGCTGTGTAAATGTTTATTTGTAACGTTACGTTGTTCTTAGAACAACGCTTTTGGAATGTTTTTAGGATGTTATTTGTACTTGATGAATGTTCTAATAATGTTGATAGAAAACATTCATAAAACATATTTTTAATGAAATTTAGGTTGCAAGAACATTGAAGGGATGTTAAGCTAACTGTAAAATTACATTCTAGGAACATTAAGTAAACTGGAATTTTCAAAGTTTTTGGAACATTCCAAATAACGTTCCCACAACCAAACCAGGAAAGCGTTCTCAGAACATAAGTTTGTTAGCTGGGGTAGTGTTCACACAAAATCCAATTATACTTTGAAAATCAAGTATACAGACGACACATATCCTAGCTTGCACATATATTCTGAACTGTACTTTGGGCTTTATTACATCACACTCTACATCAATTTAGCTGGAGAGACACACAATTACAGATAATATGAACTAATATGAGCTATTTGTGCAAATTCTATTTTAGATTGCTATTTTAAATAGATTTTTCTCTTTGCATTTTTAAAAGAACTTGTAAAACAAAAAAAATTAAATAATATATATAATCTTCATTTTCTCAATATTGGTTTGTTTTAAAATGTGCATTTGGATAGAGTTGAGTGACATGCAAAGCAGCCTACTCTGTAACTTGAGCACTCTTTCCTTGGAAACATCAGTGTTTTATGATTACTATGTACTTGACCTTTCCACCCCAACCAGCTCTTAGAGACTCTGAGGACAAACAGTTGCATGATGCAGTGCATGAACCCTGACAGTTGAACTAACAAACCTTATGCGAGAGCAAGATAATGTTGACATAACGCAGTGCTACAGTTCTAGCACCACTGTCTCAGACTGTCTGAACTTAGGCAGTTCATAAGAGAGTCATGTAATTTCATCAACTATAGAGGTTCAGTTGAGCATTACATAAAAACTGTATAAAGATGCAGCTTTATAGATTTTTGGGATTTTCAATTTTACTTGAGTACTCTTAAAACTCATTTTCCCAAGATATTGGTGTGTGCCTAAAGCCTACACATCAGCTTTAATATAATCATCAAAAGTGCTCTTTAAAAGATCAATGGCATTCTTTCAGAAGCAATTTAGTGAGGAGACACACTGATCAATCCTTCATCAACATGTGAACATTTAAGTGTATCGACCGGTGTCCTCTTCTCTTCTTAGGCTAAACGATACTGAAGAGTGAATAAGAAAGGCTGTAAAGGCTGTCTTAAGTCATTATCAAATATTAATGAATGCAGTGTGTCTGGAAGCCACGTAACATGTTGACTAAGTACCTCATATACAGTAAGATAGCCTACATCTATTTGACATCTGAGCTTTACCACCGCAGTGCTGAGAGGTGATGAACTACATTATTCATTCTTGTACAGCATATGGAGTTTCTACATTACGCAACAGAAAAAAATTATCTACAGTTCTGCAAAGTTTCATTTTGCATATGCTATCTCAAAACTTCTAACCTGGGGAGCTGCCATTACAGCTTTTATAAAATATTGTGACACCACTGGATGTGCTTGAAAATGTGTTTACAAATAAAATGCACATACAGTATATTTAGCCAAGAAATGTCTGTGAATTGTAAAAAAGCTTGAGATGAGTCCAGCAAACCTGGTTTGTTAAAACATATGATGCTGCTAAAAAGAACATTATTTTGTGTAATTGGTGTAATGCAATATGTTTATGTGGTTTAAGCTGCAAAAACCACATTATTTTCCACCAGTGGCGGTTCTACATTGAATTACTCCCTGGGCGAGACCCCCTCTCAGCGCCCCCCTCCCTTTTAAAATTTCAAAT
>JAUCMR010000028.1:2230818-2250074 GCA_032357425.1 Enteromius argenteus
TACCTATGATGAAAATTACAGGCCTCTCTCATATTTTTAAGTGGGAGAACTTGCACAATTGGTGGCTGACTAAATACCTTTTTGCCCCACTGTATATGCCATTTTCTGTAGTCTGGTGCCTTTTAATGAACTGAATTGGCCGCCTTTTTACATTACAACAATATAATAGACGGCCGGAAATTCACGTTTCCAATGGCGCAGGTGTTAAAGCGCGTATTGTTTTTAATGCAAGCGACCCGAATTCGCATCCGCCTTTTGCTGGAGTAGTTCCTCTCCCTTTTCACATCTCATATTATATTGGAAAGACATTTGTTTTTAATAAAAAAAAATAAAATTAACAATATCATGTGAAAAGTTGAAATACAGTATCAGGCAGGGTTAGGAGCATCTGAGCAGCAGATACGCTTCTAAGATGCTTCGCTGTGTCTCGGGAGTGCAGCAGGCGCGAGTAACTAGTTTAATTTATATGTAGTGGTAGTGCAGGGTATACCCTCTTTTAATTCCAAGGGTCCATAAATTAAACGTATGCCCATTTCTCCAGGCATTGCTACACCTGTGTTCATATGGACTCAGAATGAGCCAAGTGGATTAGATTTGAGGAAGCAGCTAAATTGAGTTTAATTTATTAGCATTTGTCACGTGGAATGGATTTGATTGATGGCACTCTGTTATTGCGTTGCTGAAAAGTGTGCAGACATATTTGCTGAATTAGAGATGGTGAAAGTGATTGGGTCCAATATCATTGGTCTTTAAAAGTGGGTGGGCCCTGTCTCACCCACATACACATACTGACGCCCATGTCTAACATCACTATCGGTACATGTATGAGTTTCTCCTCAATTGTAATTTGAGCAGAAAAGTTAGTTAGTTATTTCATAATTTCTAAATGTCAGAAATGAGAAGAATTGTTTTTGGATGTAGGTGAAGCAAATCTCTGCATATTAATGACTGATTATTAATTCAATTCTTGTACGTGCATCACCTAGTCTACCAAGGCCTGTAACAACAGAAGCAGCAAAAAATAAATCAAAATAACTCAAAGAATGAAAGAAGGAGAGAAAGCATTAGGGACTGAGCTGAGGTGTATTAGTGTCTCCTCACATGTGCTGTGTTGTATAATAGAAGAGTGATGCTGATGGCAATGTGGAGGCAGAAGTACATCTGCCTTATGATGCTTGTCCAACTGAGAACTGCTCAGATGTGTAGCATTAAGCACAGACTGTTGTAGCAGGCTGCAGGGAAGCTGTTGTGCTTTGATCATCAGGCTATATGTTAGTATGATCTGTGTACTAGCTGCATTGCTGAGGCTTTATTTTAAATTCAACAGAGTCACGTTTAAGTTACAAACTTTAATTTTATAAAACATATTTAGAGTATAATTTTCTTTTTACCATGATATTTTATGAAACCAATTTCTGAGTTTCCTGGGAGTAAATAGGAAGTGAGAATAGCACAAAGGGAAAGCATTTGACACTTGCTGGGATTGACAGTTTTGCCTTGGAATGTGAAAACGTGCACATGCGGTAGCTAGAAATGTGTTGTTCGAGTTGTTTTGCTGCTCCAAATCATTCATTAAACAATTAAACTGTTGTCATCTTGTGCAATTATGAGACTGGAGCTCAATCAGATGAACAACACAAAGAAAATAATTGCATTGGAAAGTAAATGCATGACACACTTATCAAAATACCTTTGTGAACTGCAAACTGCTTTAAAGTTTCATTTAATTTTAATTTCCTCCACAAACAAAATTAATCAGACAGATGTAATTAAATACACCTGTCTCCATGGTAATAGTTTCCATGGTAATCAGTTTTTGATTCATTGCACCAATATATGTTTGTGCCTTTTGGACTAGATTTTTCATTTCAGCATGACAAAATATTAGTAACCATTTCTGTTTTAGTTTTTCAAAATTGTTTCAGTTTTGTTTTGTGACTTTTGTGATTTGCACTAAATCAAACTATTAATCTACTGACCTACTAAACTGCTGAAGCGGTTGATGGTTTTGTCTAATAATGGCCAGTTACTCATATACATGTATATTTGTGTATTTATTTATTTATATTTATATTTATTTATATATATATATATATATATAATATATATATTATAATGTGTGTATATTTATATATTTACCAGGACGGTTATTGCACCTTTCGTTTTTGTGTGTTTCTTCTATTTATATGAAAATCTGATAGATTATAATTCAGTGAGCTCTTTATAACAGTATAGCAGACCATAAAATCCATATAAATATCAGTTTTCAATCAATATATTCAAATAATACTATAGTAAGAGGATACTAAAATGCTTAGTGGGACGAAACATATAATGCAAAACAAATACGATGTAAAATGAGAGATAAACAAATAAACATTCCTAACAATCAGAGTAGGCTTTATAGGGTTAAGAAGCCTTTGGAAAGCTGCATGAGTGTACAGGTGAGTGGAGGTTACATGGAAACGTCATGATGATTAAGTTGATTTCACGTCAGTCCTTCCATGTTTGGCAGATGCTGTTCAGAGACAGCTGCCCGTTGCCACATGCTCAGTGAACAGGCCGGCAAGAGTGAACTTAGGATCATACGTCTGCTACACATTGAGCTGACAGCTTCCAGACCCGGCCACTGACTCGACTCAATCTGTCACACAAACGACAGCTACTTCTGTGACTCAGCCCATCCTACTCTCTGTGTGTGTGCCCTCCGTTCATCTCTGACCCTGAGCCCACGTGACCAGTGCCGTGTCTGCCAGCATCCGAGGAGCAGAGGGGCTGATGGGATTACATGGTGATCAACAGAGCAGGATTTAGGCCTTTGTGGGGGAGGCTGTCTTTGTGTAGACAGTTCTCACAGAAGACCGAAAGAAACCAGCATCGCTGTTGATTCTAGATTAGTTCATCAAGCTGACTTTCTAAAAATCTGCTGCGGTCTGTTTGCGGTCCGCATGATGCGTATTACACACAAAACTTGGAAGGGCTTTCCAAAATTCACCAGTAACCTGGAAGCTGTATTTACAACGTGCCTAGTTAAAACAATGAACGCTTTTAAGGAAGAGCTAATCTCTGGCTTTGCAAATGTTGCCCAGGTTGTTGACATCAAGCTCGTACAATAGGTACAATACAATAGGTCATAACCCAATAAATAAATAAAGTAAAACATTTCAGAGTGATGCAGGTGTCTATAGCAGTGCAGCAGTTGGGTTTCTGAAAAACACTGTTCATTTTCTCCATAGAGAAACTGATTTTCAATAAAACCTTATACACCTTTAAAGACAGGCCTGTTGAGAGCTTTGAAGTTGTTAAGAGATTGTATATGCCTTATGGGCACTCCATATCATAAAATATAAAGTTAAAGTCAAAGTCATGTGGTGCAGCTAACATGCACTAAAACATGAAATAAGATATTTCACATCTGCAAAAATGTATCTTCAGATCCTCATGACTGTGTTTCTTAGTCTTAAAGTCTTAAAAAGTCACATTTGATTTTTAGAAAATGAAAATTCAAGGTAGTAAAAGCAATATTTGTTGTGATAACTCAAAAATATGTTGATATTTATGAATTGATAATGTATGGCATTTGTTAAAAAAAGTTATTGTAAATCATATTAATGATGTCTCTTTTTTTTTTTTTTTGTTAATCTTGAGAAAACAAAAGACCAGTGCTCGCAAAATCACTAGCCTGACGTCCCGAGGCTATCCTGCTGTGATCTTTAGTGAAATAAAATCCCTTCCTTGAATGGATGCTAGTTTATCTTTTTTTTTTTTTTTTACATGCATTTTTAAGTCTTGCCAATTTAAACTTTCATGCGTTTTAAACATAGACTGTAAAAAAGACTCCACTTCATTTCACTATAGAAATTGACGGCAAAACATGCTCAGTATGGCTGCTGACATCTTGCGAAAAAATGACGTAATTTGGAGCCAGAGTCTGTGCAGTAGTGATCGTGAGGTGGAGCCGCGGAATCAAAGTCCCGTCCAAACTCCCGCACACCCAATCACAAGCTCACAATCATGACGCCACACCCCGTTTTTATAGCGTAAAATAACTAGTTTAAAGCAAACTTTTAAAAAAAAGAACGCTTGGACATACATCGGCATGATAATAACTACCTACAACGGCAGAAACTACATTTGTAAAAAAAAATATTTGAAATGTAATTGAATTTAGTTTGTCTCACGTCCCATTAGATTACATGAAGAGGGCGGGGTTTATGACCTATACTGCAGCCAGTCACCTGGGGGTGATCAAAGACGCGAAGGCTTCGCTATTCAAGACTTGTGCGGCACACCTGGTTTTAAACAATTCAAGTGCTATTATTTGTGTGTGCTGTGCACTCTTAGCATGTACACAGAGAGCAGCATTTCAGTGCACAAACTTTATCTCTTAAACTTTGTTTATACACACAAATGCACTGCATGTGTTCAACTGTACAGGTCTATCCATTTTGTTCTTGCAAGTTAAAAAAAAAGTCTTCCTGTTGATTACTTCCCTTGAATATGTCACCTTTGCCCTTTAGATCATATCATTACTGCAAATTGGATTTGTCGAAGGTTCTCTAACAGCTGCACTTCCTTACGGTGAGATTGTGGATTTTAGCAAGTGAGATTGCTTGCTTATTTCTCACCGACGTAAAAACTCAGTCTCTTCAGATATTGCATTAGCTAAAGGCAGTCAACAAGGAAGAAGAGTTGAAAGATGAAAGGCTTGAACCCTTGGCACCATAATGCAGGATGATGATTGCATTCTGAATTTGCTCTATGCCTTAAATGTTCTGGGCGTTTCGCTTTTTGCATGAAGCTGCATGTCCGTATTGTGAAGGGTTAGAAGTAACCTTGAATCTCAACAGATCCATTCAATTTCCACATGGGTTTTCTTGATGCAAAAGGACGTGGTTGCTGTGATGCAGAGGCGTGACACAATCACAATAAGTCCACCTCTTAATGTTCCCTTCATCTGCCGCCCAAATGTCTTGCTGTCGCTTTGACATTCGTCGTTCGTGTAATCTAACACATCTCTAGCAGGGCTTTCAAAGCTAGTCTCATCCAGCTGTCTGAAGCTAAATTTACACATTACCGTTTCCACATTTTGAGCTCTTGATTCAGAGAATACCAGGGTTGTTGATGGATACAATTAATTGAATTAATGTTTTTAGTTAAACATGACATGGCAGTTAATTAATCAAGTTAATTATGACTACACACATTTATCTACATGTGGCTTAAACATGCTGTTAAAACCCTTGATAGTACATAGTTCTTCCAGAGAAAGTTGCTTTGTAAATTGATATATTGTTTGTTTTATTTACAGATGTCAGATATGATTTACAAATGCCTTTTACAGGCCTACAGGAGTTTATCAATTTGGTAGTTCACTTAAAGTTGGTACTACCAGCTTGAATTGGTCTAGTAGTTAGACATTTTTTATAATAGAATTTAGGCACGTATTGGGAGCATGGATAATTGAATAAATGACTTTCTCTGAGTAATCACAGTAAATTAGCTCATTAAATTGACAGCCCTAGAACATACTTTTCCACTGGTTTGTCAGAATGATTGCCTAATAATGCTAGAGAAGTTCCCATCATGTTACATCCTGCTGTGCAATACATAATGGCAAGTTTTAAGCCTTAATCTGATTCCAGTGCTTTCATGCTAGTCAAAAGCCAGACACCATTAGCCAAAGTGCAAGCCTGCCCAGCATGGGCGTCTGGTCCTTTAAACGCCGAATGGGAAAAGTTTTGAAAGGCCTTTTGAGCTTTGAGTTGCTTTTACAGCTCTTGAGTAACTTGAGATTTCTTCGGCTAGTGCTAGGTCGTGTGTGGCTGGACTAAATCTCGGCCTTTTGTTTGTTTTGTACATTCTTGATTAAAGCGTTGCACCTCTGCAAGCATTGCATGTCTTCATTGACATCAATCACGCTGATTGGCCTGGGAAACCGGCTGTTGTCTTTGAGACTTTCACTTGCGACGTCTGCTTAGTGTTTCTCCTTATCTTGATTTCCGATGGAACGATCCGGGAATACAGAACAGCAGTCTTGCTTTGCTAAAACAGCCATGTCATTGATTTAGTTCAGCTTTTATTGCACTTGCAGTATTTTGTTCGATGTGGTCAGGCGGATTCTCAGCTCTAAGTAAAGTGGATTAGATTACATTCACAGTTCGTTATTGTAATTTCATGCATATTTAAAAGATTTAACCTTTAAAAACTTGTTAATGTCAAGGCTGAGCTGTGGCAGTGTGTAAAGCTGTGGTGCTCATGCAGGAGACAAGAGTTCGATTCCAGACATCTGTCCCTCCATTAACAGTTCATTCCAGCAGGGTTTAGCTCCAACCCTAAAAAAACCCTCACCTGCCTATAGCCCTAGTAATCCTGAAGTCCTCGATAAGCTTGTTCAGGTGTGTTTGATTAGGGTTGGAGCTGAACTCTACAGGACAGCAGCACTCCAGGACCGAAATTGCCTAACCCTGGCTTAAAGGGATAGTTCACCCAAAACTGAAAAATATGCCATAATTTATTCTCTCTCTAGCCATCCTATTATATAATATCCAAGCACTTCCCAGCTTTGTAATGACAGTAAACTATGCTTGAGTTTTCAGAAAGTCCATCCATTCATCATAAAAGTAATCCACACAACTCCAGTGGGTTAAGAAATGCCTTCTGATTTGAAACAATGGGTGTTTGTAATTTAAAATATCCATATGTAAAACTTTATAAACTATTGGCACTGGCTTAATAGTTCATCAAATTTTAAATATGGATATTTTTCCACTTATAAACCCATCTTCAGAAAGCATTCATTAAGCCCTCAAGTCCATGGATTACTTTTAGGATGGATGGATGCGCTTTTTGGAGCTTTATATGATTACCTCCTATTATGTTTGTCTGAAAGAAGAAAGATGGTAACACTTTACTTTGATAGTAGAATATCTAAAGTGGACTAACAATAAGTAACTTTGCAACTACATGTCAACTAGCAGTCATTAGAGTATTAGTAGAGTGTCTGCTTAATATCTTCTAATACTTTATTTTGATCCACAAATGAATGAGAATTAGTTGACATGAACAGTAGTAGCAGAGTTGCTTATAGTTAGTGGAATGTCTTAAGGAAGGCATATACACCTAATTTGTCAAAACAAACCTCATTAGTGCATCAAGCAAGCTTCCCTTTACCTCAAAAAAAAGAAAGATTTTGTCTTTTTATTTTAGATATATTTCTCTTTTTTTGTGTTCTTTGGAGAAACATAGCGTATGAGATTGTAAAGGCATCAGTGTGAGGAAGTAATGATATTTATTTATCTTGATGGGGAACTCGTCCATCTCAAACTCTGCAGGTTAATCTTTAGGACAGATCTGCTCAGACAAGAACTGGCTGGCAAAGAAACACTTTGAAATTGGTCTTGAGTCGCCATCGCATACATTTAAGCTCTCGGTCTCTTGCTGTTTTTTTCCCCCCCAACAAGCATCACTGAGTCTCGTCATGTGCCAGGCAGTTTGTTTGGTGTGCAGTGTCAGGGGAATATCCAGCTTTCCGCAGAGCTGTCCCTCACATCCATTAATCAAGCCACTTTCTCCTGATGGAACACACCTTAATTAGCATCTAACTGCTTTATGTCTGCGTCTCTGCCCCGGTCCCGTGGGGCCCGCGAGGGGTCGGCGTTAAAGTGAGCGAATCAGCGAGTGTGAATGCAAAGCAGTCAGGCAGACGCTCATTTGAGACACGCTCCGGCTGTCCCACGGGCCCCGCCGCGTCTTCGCTGACACTTAATCCAAGGTCTGGATGATTGGCAGCGAGCTGCTCTGGCGCCAATGACGGTCGTGTTTTTCCATCCACCTGCTTTTGTTTCAGGTCATTGATAGCCCTGAGGTTCACATGCTGAACGGTGGAGGAGGAGCGGGAGGAAGAGGAGCGAGACGTGAGCTAGATTGAGTTTCCTTGGCGACCGGAGGGACCCACTTGGGGCGATGACTCTGGAGAATGCAGCATGCACACTTGAGGTGAGGGGCGATGCCGTGCCATGCGGTATTTTGATGCTGTTCTGTAACTTTCTGTGTCTCTTGTTGTGGTGCTCGCTGTGGCTACGTTTCCTGTGTCAGATCGCGCCAAACAGGTGTAATTAAGCTCGTTTCCTGGAAATAAATCACTTGTACTTTATCTCCAGCTCCTACTGATAAGTGGTCAGCTTTTTGTTCTCGTCTGTTCTTAAGAGCTGGGATTCTTATAGATGAATCTAGTTTGTAGTGTTTTACAATTGGATCTTTTGCGTAATGATGTGGCCATTTGCTCTGACAGTAATAGTGTTTTTTACTCATTTGTCTTGAACAGTTTTTAGTGGTTGGCTGGTTTTCTTTGGCCTCTCTTGAAAACTAGGGTTGCCATTATTCCAAATTTTGCAGTGCCAGTGAAATTATAATTGCTAATTTGCTTTCAAACAAACGGAAATGAAAGCTAAAAATTCTAATTAAAACAGTGTCACTTTAGTGCCAATTCTCTATTAAATCGTTTCTTTTTAGCATGCCTATTATTACCATATTAGCTGTTTGTTAGTACTTACTCTGCATGACCTTATTCTACATCATTACCCGATCCTAAAACTTAACAACTACTTCATTAACCATTAATAAGCAGCAAATTAGGAGTAGTAGTTATTAATTTGTAGTTAATGGTTTGTAAATTTGACCATTGGCCTTTTAAAACAATGAAATGTTTATAGTCACTTAACTGATAATACATCACTACATCATCCACATAGCCATAATCACAAAGTGTGAGCACACAAATTATTAGAAATCATCCATCTTTTAGTCAGACAGCGCAGGTATTAGTAGATACCAATACTTTTTAAGAACATAATACAACTTATAAGTAAGCTGTTATTTTATTAAACATTTTTTTATGGTCCTTAGCAGACCTGATCTTTGTCAAAAAGCTGACGTTTCTGTATTTTCTATGTATAATTTTGTATTATTCTTAGCTTGAGCTAGTCTTGACTTGACAAGTTCTATAGAGACCTGCTAGAATGAGCTGATTTATTATATTGACCCCTCTTCAAGTTCCTGGAAAATAATTGACTTTTTTTTTTTTTTGGTATTAGCACAAGCAGAGATATATGAACCTTTGCTGTGTGATAAATTATTCACTCCAGGCCTGAACAAAAGTGAGCATGGGCCAGCAGAACTGAACGCTGCCCAGCTCAGGTGCTTGTTAATAATGAAGTACTGATCTTAAAGCCTCTGTGTGTGTTTTTTCGATGTTTTGATGTTTTGTCGCTCACACAATGCTTTTGTTTTGAATGACAGTGACAGGTAAACTGAATCACTCCTCCATCTTTCTCAGGGTCAGTATGTGGACTTCATCGAGGTTACACATGGATCACGTCATCTGTGCCTCTAGTATGTTCTTCTCGCGAGTCTCCCAGACATGTGGATGTTACGTCGAGTTGTGCGTCATTCAGAAAGGAGTCGAATGTCTTTCAAAATTCCACTTTTAAGAATTAAAGGTTGTGAATTATCTATGAACTAGTGCAATTAATGCATCCAAAATAAAATTTGTTGTTTAAAGTATAGTCTATATACATTTTTAAATTTATATTCTTATATTTATACTATAAACATATTTTTTTTCTTTGACATATACATGCATATGTTTGTATTTATATATACTTATATGTAAACAAAAAGGTTTATTTTGGATGTAATTAATCATGATTAATCATTAGACAGCACTAATATAAACACACATGAACTAATTCCATCATAATCAATATTTTACTATTATTTTTTATTAGAGCTGTCAAATGATTAATTATGATTAATCGCATCCAAAATTAAAAGTTTTTGTTAACATATGTCTGTACTGTGTATGTTGATTATGTATACAAATATTTACATGTATATACATTTATATATTTAAATTCTTATATTTTATATATACATTTAATATATAAATGCAACACATTTTTCTTAAAAAATACATAATAACTATACACAGTATACACAAATATTATGTAAACAAACTTTTATTTTGCCTGCAATTAATGGTGATTAATTGTTTGACAGTACTAGTTTTAAAATATAAACTTTATGCACCATGGTAGAATTTCCTAAAATTATATGTAAATGTTTTTTTTTTAATTAAAATTTTTTTATTTAATAGAAAACAAAAAAGTTAAAGACATTTCCTAGTGCTTTGCCAATTAAAATGCGCTTCGATAGCTGTGTTTATTCTTTTGACTGTCATATTTACTTTAGAAAATACGTGTATCACATAAAATGTTTTGCAATAAGCACAGGTTAATAGATGCTCTTAAATAGATTGAAAAAAAAAAAAAGCAGTAGCATTTCTGATGAGGGGAATATTTGAACTGAATCGTGTATTAATAGCTCAAAGTCACAGTGTTCAATTACAGCTCGGTTTCAGACAAAAGAGAGCACAAATAAACTGCCATATTTATAGCAACATAATACGACATGAAATACTAACCACTGAATATGATGCAAACTATGAACAGTATCGTTTACCCAGTTTATGTCTCTCCATATCATTAGTGACACTCTTGTACATTCATTCATGGACTGTTCAGCTTCAGTTCTTTCCTGTTTGGTACTCTTACATTTGTGTTTTGCTCTAAAAAGCTGATACTTTTACTCACATTTGGCTGCTTTTTAGTAAGAAAAGAATACATTAAAGACAAAAGCAGAATGCATTAAGTCAACATGTTTTCATGGACTAGATTCAAGGATAAACTCTTAACCCTCGAGAGGCCGTATGAAACGAGGGCTGCTAGTTTGAGACCACTGGTTTGGTAGATTTTATAAGTCTTCCTAGGATTTTATGACGCATTTGGGACTGTCGCCTGTAACAAGATTGAGTCCATACCGGGGTCGAGGGAGAAAAATGATTCACTGTGCTGTGACTCACTCAATCGCTGGATACAACTGAACATTTGTGCACGGCCAAGAAAACAAGACACAACGTCTCCTGAACTAAAGTGGCATTGCCTCCTCTGATGCTATGTTTTCATACCGTTTTTTTCCTGTTGGCATACCAGAGCAGACATATTTGTGTGGCTTCTATTAATCTTCACACAGAATTAAACAACAAGCCATTTTAAACATTGAAGCATTGATATGCATCAAGGATCAGCTTTGGAAGCCGATTCCAGGAGGGTTAGATGCTGAAATATTCCCACCAGCAGTGTTGGGTGTAACGTGTTACTGTAATTAAATTACTTATACAAAATAAGGGATTACTTCATCTTTTTAGGTAATTTAATAACAGTTACTTATAAAGTACTCGAGTTATGAATAGGGCTGGGCGATTTAATCGTCGAGTTATGCATGCGCATGATGAGCTATGCAATATCCCCCGTTCTAAAATCAGAAAAAAATCGCTTCCGATTCTGAGGACGATATTGCATAGCTCGTCAGTGATCTACGGCAGTGTATCCACTGCTGCTCATTTTAAAAACAGCTGATTGAGATTTACCGCTAATCAAAGAACCGGCTTTACTGGCGAAATGAATAAATCGGTGATTAAATCCCCCAGCTCTAGTTATGAACTGTAAATAATTTCAATAGTTCTAAAATCAATATTGAATTTGAAATCTAAATTGATAGTCTAAAGATAAAATTGAATGGCAGTGTCTTTAACCCTCTGTGCGCTGGCGCATTCACTTTCAATTTTTCCTGATTCACAGAGAAACCATACAGATAAGACTAATATCAGTTAAATCTGGAAATATGTCTATAGACATGAGAAATATATCTATATAAAGCTTGAAGTGTCTACTTTTAAATGCACGAATTCAAATGGAAAATGAATCTGAAAGCTTATTCAAATTCAAATTGAAAACAAAAAACGGTATTGTCTTTCCCGTATCTGAGCTCATAATATGCAGTCACCTGCGCGCCAACGCCCTCACCTAAATACAAGTGTTTTTTTGTTTTTTTAAAGGGTTAATTCACCCAAAAATGATAAAAGCGTTGTGACACTCTCTAAAATGGTGGAAGACATAAGTCAGAGGAGAAGAATGGTTGAGTGAATTGTTCTTTTTGCACCAAGAAAACAAAAATAAGTATTCTCCTAGCGTCACAAAACTGAAGTTGATCCACTGATGTCAGAGATTTTAATAATTGCGTTACTTATTGAGTAGCTAAATTACTTTTCAAAGTAATTAGTAATTTAAATTCAATATTGATGATGTACTTAGTAATTGTAATTAATTACTTTCTGAAAGTAATGTACCCAACACTGCCCACCACTACCCAATACAGTGTTTATAGACAGGCTGGTGCATTGAAAGAACAGTTAGAGGAGATCATCGTAGAATATTCTGCTGGTCTAGACCTGATTGATTCATCAAATTTGTTTCTTGCGCAACAGGAGGCACCAAGCGAAGAAGCCCAGTCCAAAGAACAACATCTGTTGTCCGCAATCCACATTCCAAGAAAAATGCTTCTTGCTGTGAATAAGACTGTGCAGACATTAAGAGATGGGTCATTCTAAACACTGAACACCAGCATCATTTGCACCAGTCATCTGGAAAGTGGGCTGGAGGTGCCAGATTTTGAATGCGATTTTGCATGTTTAATATGTAAAGGCAGTAATGATAAAGCCCTTCAGAGCATCAGTTTTTCTTTTTTTTTCCAAAAGACAGACTGCTGTGATTGGGATGACCTGCTGTTCTGGAGCTCTGATTTCTCAGTATTGATACTAAATCAGGCAAAAACAACAAAAAGCTTAGAATGTAGTCTTGGGGTACTGTTGTATCTCCTATCACCATTGTTTTCACCATCCTTAAAATTTGGGATACAATGCAAATGGCCATTTTCCCCTTCTTCACATCACTGTCATTTAGTACTGAGGATCACAGCAGTCGATGAACACATGTTTGCAAAGAAAGAATACAGGTCTTGCAAACCAAAGTGAATCATCATATCTGCTGGCCTGATGAACGATCTCTGAATCATTTTATCTGCTGTCCATGTTTCCTGTTGTTTGCACAGTGATAGTGAGGATGTTGCTGAATCCTTGACTCATGTGTTGAGGGTTATGGTGCCAACAAGGATTGGCAAGCTTGTGCTGTCTGTTTGGATGCTCTAATGCACAAATATTCTGTTGTCAAATCCAGATGCTGTTCATTCTGATTAGCATTAGTGCAGAAAGTGTGTCTTCAAACACACACACACAGACACATGTTTGCTTTGCTACATTTTTGAGGACTTTGATCGACCTCTGTTGTTTTTATACTGACCTAACAATATTTTTTATCGCCCTACCCCTAAAATTACCCATCATGAAAAACCTTTTGCATTTTTATATTTTAAAATAAATTGTAATTTATTTATCTTGTGAGGTTTCCTCACAAAGTCTAAAATGTCAGGTTTTACTGTCCTTGTGGGGACAACTTAAACAAACACACACTCTCTTTTGTTTAAAAGTTTGAGGCTCACTAAGATTATTAAACTATTTATGAGAGCTAAACCAAGCTAAAATTGACTAAACCAAGGTCAATACAGTAAAAATAGCAATGCTGTAAAATTCTATTTAAATATATCTTAAAATATAACTTATTATTGTGTAAGATACTGATTTGCAAGAAACATTTCTTATTATGATCAATGCTGAAAACGGTTGTGCTGCTTAGTATTTTTGTGTAAACCGTGATGTGTTGTATTTTTCAGGCTGCTTTGGCGAATAGAAAGTTTATTTGATAGTATTTTAAGCAATTTAATGCATCCTTGCTGAATAAAATTATTAATTTCTTACATAAAAGAAAAAAATAAAACTTTCTGACACCAAACTTTTAAAAAGTAGTGTACTGTGACATTTTCTGTTTCATTTCAGTAATTTGAGATGTTTTCTAGTGGAAATAATGAAGGCATGATTTTATCCACCAGGATTAGATTAGATTGTTGAAGGATGAAACATGCTACGCTGTGATGCTATCGGTTAATATTTTACCTCCGCAGCCTTGGTTACGTCAGCAGAAAATGTTTCTGTAGCAGGGAAAGTTATTACATTTTTAATGAGAGGTTATGAAAACAAACATTTTTTGTAGATTAAAGTGAACTTGCACAATAAGACAGGACCATTTATTAATAAATAAAGCAGTGGTGACAGAGCCATGGCGAAACACAAGAGCTGCTTTTGTTGAGTGGCTGTGGCTTTTTATAAGTCTCTCGGTAGAAGAAGCATAGTGTTTGAGGGAAGTGGAGGTGAATGGGTCTCAGTATCAGAGCAGCAGCTGACTGTCATGGATGGCTAACTGCCACGGGCCTATAGTTTGTTATTCTCTGCCATATCTTGTGGCAAAGCTTTCTCATCCACAGCAGACGCCTCTGAATACTGCAGAAAAAAGACCTCCATAACAGCACTTTAATACTGCATGCTTTCAGGTCAGGGAGAGCAAATGTTTTCACCAGGAAGAAATTCTAACTGACAGTTAAAAACATCTCAAGGGGTAATTTACGCTCTCCTTGATGAAAATGTAATTACATTGAGAACATTTTGCCATTGCAGCAGCAGTGTTTTATGAGTAGGGCATGGCACCGTGCCAAGGTCATGAGTTCACGCACTGAGTAAAAGAGCCAAAAGCAGAAATGTTACAAATCCATAAATTGCTAATTTTACAGACAGATGTGATTATTTAAACCCTGAGATTGTGAAAATAAAAGACAGGATCAGTGGATGCATAGTACAGTAAATGTTGCTCTTTATAATAAACATACAATGAAGCTACAAATACAGTGGGTACGGAAAGTATTATCTTAAATTTTTAAGAGGGCCATTCAAGAACAGTCACGGAGTTGTTGTGAAGCCACTCCTTGGTTATTTTAGCTGTGTGCTTAGGGTCATTTTCTTGTTGGAAGGTAAACCTTCAGCCCAGTCTGAGGTCCTGAGCACTCTGGAGAAGGTTTTGGTCCAGGATATCCCTGTACTTGGCCTCGATTTCAACCAGTCGTCCGAAAAACCCCCCCACAGCATGATGCTGCCACCACCATGCTTAATGATGAGCAGTGCCTGGTTTTCTCCACACATACCGCTTAGAATTAAGGCCAAGAAGTTCTATCTTGGTCTCATCAGACCAGAGAATCTTATTTCTCACCGTCTTGGAGTCCTTGCAGGCTTTCATGTGTTCAGAGAGAGCACAGATACTCTTCAGTGCTTCAGATCTGATCAATAACAATAACTTTCTACTTGGTGCACGATGTTTATATTCACTTAGAGCTTTGTTACACACTGCATGGAAGCTCATTTTCAAAAAAACAATCCTAGGGGTAATTTAAGAAAGTGAATCGGTTCAGTTGTGGATTTATGTTTATTTTAGTGAGCTGTTTCGTCAGTATTGGGCAAATAGAGAGCGCAGTGTTGTTAGACCGTTTTACCTTTACACACACTGTTAAGCACAAGGTAAAGTGCACATTGCTTGAATGCTTGTGCTTTCATTCATTGTCACATCTGATAACATTTAAAGCTATTGTTTTGTTCTGTACTATGGTGCAGTGTCCTTTATCTAATCTTATCTTACCCCGAACACATACCAGATATCATTCAAACTACAGTCAGCTTTACCTCCTGTAATATATAACCAAAATGTCCCTTTTTCAGTGCCTTGACACTCCGTATAGTCACTGACTATAATGTCACAGTGTGTGTCTGCAGGAGTTCATTATTCTACTGTGGTAACTGTGAGGGAGGAGGCCTGTCGGATACAGCGGTAATGAGCAGCCTCTGTGTTAATTAGGCAAAGGAAGAATTGCTTTGAGTTGTGAC
Organism: Enteromius argenteus; assembly: GCA_032357425.1. NCBI lineage: Eukaryota > Metazoa > Chordata > Actinopteri > Cypriniformes > Cyprinidae > Enteromius > Enteromius argenteus. The sequence goes on from JAUCMR010000028.1 coordinate 2,246,597, forward strand.
TGAATGAGGTGATTTCCGAGAAGGCCGTGTGTGAATGTGGTGACTGATATTATTAATATTAATGCAACTTGGGATGTGTGTCTCAACGGTAGACAAAAAACAGGAGTTCACTTGGAGTTTACAGACAAAGTTTTTGAATTCATAAACCAGACGCTAATGGGATGTTTCTCATTAGACCGTGCCGATGTGTTATTTTTCACTCTTGAGAAGGAATCTTCATTATGTTTCAGGATTATGAGCATGCAAATGTTTTAAATGGTGTTTGTGATTTAAACCTCGGTACCAAATTATCATTAGAAATTCATTTCTGTTCCTTGTGTTTCAATGAATCAATGTTAAACTGTGATTTAATCACACTAATTATATTGTAAATGATCTTGTCCTATTTTTTACTATGTATTGTGTGTATAAATAAAATTATATCAATTAATATAACAAATGAAGTGTCATTATTGTTTTGATTTTTGCATTATTGATTTTTGCTATAGTTTACTTTGTGCAGTACATGTTTTCAATCTGTTTGGTTGAAATATGGTTAACCTGACTGGTTAAAAAGTCTGTTTATGTGACCCTGGACCACAAAAAAACAATCATAAGTTGCCGGGGTATATTTGGAGCAATAGCCAAAAACACATTGTAGGGGTCAAAATTACATATTTTTCTTTTATGCCAAAAATCATTGGGAAATTAAGATCACGTTCCATGAAGATATTATGTAAATTTCCTCTTGTTGTTATATTACGGCTTAGTTAGTAATATACGTTGCTAAGAACTTCATTTGGACAACTTTAAATGTGATTTTTATCAGGGTTTTTTTTTTTTTGCGCACTCTGATTGCAGATTTTCAAATAGTTAAAATATTGTCCTATCCTAACAAACCATACATCAATGGAAAGCTTATTTATCCAGCTTTCAGATTTAAAAAAATGGACACTTATTACTAGTTTTGTGGTCCAGGCTCACATATTCTTAGCACATGCGCACCTGTCCCTTTAAATTCTTGAACTTGTTACAGCAGGACGGATTCTGATTGGCTGTCAATGTTCGTATCGTTCATCAGCTGGAAAAATTGTTCGATTCCAACCATATTGTTTATTGTATAGTTGCGGTGTATACTCTGTTACTCTTTAATATTGCAAGCAATTATATCTTTATCGTCTTTATAGTTATCATGCTTGGTGTGAACTGTCCTTTAAAAATATAATTTTGTGGAGATGTCACTAGTACATTGCATGTCCGTAACAGCCGCTCAACTCATTTGCATTAATATTTCAACAGTTTGTTGTCAGTTTTTCCTTGCATACTGTATTTATTTTTTATGTTCCCTATAGGGTATAAATACATTTTACTCTATTATTTACACTCATGTGAGGATTTTCTTACCAGATGACCTTAGATTAGATTCACTTCTTCTCCTGAAAGGTTTTGCTGCTGATATTTATTTTAAACCTCTTTCACTTCACAGATCGTGTTGCAACACTATGACAAATCACATTTCAGTAACCCAAGCAAATGTGTTTTTCAGAGCGCTCTGGGCCTGAGGACCTGTGAATGAGGACACCACTGAAACCAACTCCAGTTTCAGGTATGAAAACACACTATCTAAATAATTTGTTGTGCTTGTGCATCCTTGTCTTTCATAGCTGACAGTCGGCCTCCAGAAATAGCTCTAATTGGAAAATGACATGTCTCTACAGAGCTCTCTTGTGATGCACAATTGTGTCTCATGATGTTCTCACAGTTATCTTCAGTGCAGGCATGATCAAAAGATTTGGCTGTTTTAGAAACCAAATGCTTCTTACCAAAGTTGATGTTTTCCCATGACCTCTGTCTTTCACATCTTGCTAACAGTTTAAAGTCATAGCCAGAATTGACCATTTACTTTTTTTTAACCTCTTAAGACCCTGCGTCTTATATTTTAGTGAATATCTCTGAGACTCCTGTCTGTAAATTCAGGGATTTTCAGAGATACCATCATAATCACTCTCTCTCTCCTTGGTCTTCAAAAATGTCTGAACTTAATTTAGTGACAGTCTTATGGAAATAGGATAATATTTTGTAATTATTGTTGAAAGCTGTCTAATTCAGCATCTCAGGAAAATGTTACGGGGTTTCAGATCAAGATATGACTTTCAGTTACAAAACAGGACGTTGATTTCATACAGCCGGGACTAAAAGCATGTTTATTATGCAATTTGTGAGACATAACAAATGAATAGGGAAAGAAATTATATTTCAATATTCTACTAAATAAAATATATTATTATGAAAAAATGGGCAGTTATTTCTCTCATAATTACACTTCTTTTTTTACTACCTGTTGCCCCAAAAACACATTAATATGCAAATTAGATTTAGTTTATAGATGCAGTACATTGTACATAATGAGAAAACACGTTTCTGAACATTTTACACACATTTTGCAGGAAGAAAAATGGTATATTAAATAATTTTTTATAACTTAGTTCAATCATCTTTATACATCTATATGTAAAGGTTGTTTAAAAAAATTGGAAATAAAAAATGTATTGGTGATTTTAAAAATCGGTTGTTTTGTCTATGCATATTCATTAATGTCATGTATTTTAATGTCCTGATTTCCTCAAAAGACATTATTTTTAATGATCTAAACAATTTAAAGACAAAAAAAACCAACTAATTTTTCCTAAAACTTTTTTCTCGGGTCTTAAGAGGTTAAATAAACATTCCTGGTCTTATCACACTTTTTTAAATACATGTTCCTGGTCTTGACAGTGTTTGTGATGTCCAATATTTTTGTAAAATGAACACTATACTGTAGTTCATGTTTAACCATCTGTACTAGTCTTGGATTGTTGTTGTGTTAGTGTTCTTGCTGCAGACATAAAAGCACAATTTCATGTTTTAATGACTTTAAACCAGACAAGGCACAAGAAGACCAGGGCCGAGACCGAGTCCCAACACAACTCAGAAAGAACAGGTTGACACATTCTGCTTGTCCTGACTTACAAAAGCTAGATTTACCCAGGCTGTTTTTCTAGACTTGTATCATCAGATATGCAGGTCGTAAGGGAGTTGAGAATGATCTCTGTCTGAAGCAGTGAGAGGAAGTGTGTGGGGTGCCAGGAATGGGCGTCACATTGACTCAGTGGCTGCTTCACAAAAATGCAGACGGCTGAATGTCCTGTTGTCTTACTGAGTATCCAAACTTAAGCAGTCCAGACAGCCCTACACTTCCTGGGAAATATTGAATTGAAATGCTTAAAAACAACAAATGCAAAAGCTTTTTGGTATCTAATAAAATCCAAAACTAAAACAATTAATGTAAATGCTTATTTTTAAATATGAGTTGAAACTTGTGCTGTCAAATGATTCGCGATTAATTGCATCCAAAATATTTTTTTTATTATAATATATGTCTGTGTATTATGTATATATAAATACACATACATGCATGTATGCATTTAAGAAAAAAATGTTTATGTGTGTGTGTATATAT
>JAUCMR010000028.1:2250174-2274221 GCA_032357425.1 Enteromius argenteus
ATGAAGTAACAGAACAAACTGAGACAGACTCAATCCAGAAGAACTGTGGCAACGTCTCCAAGATGAAGAAAAAAAACAGTCTGAAATGCATTATAAAACTGTAGTTTTATGCTGTAGTTTGTAGTTTTTACAAAGCCAGAAAGAATTATTCATGAGGTTTTAAGCAACCAGAATGCAACCCATTCAATATGTAAACTTGTTTGGTTCATAAAAATCTCCTGTTTGTAACAGTCTTACAACTTAAATACATGACAGTGTTACAGTCTTTAGCAAGCATAGTGAGCCAAAATGAAAATGCAAATGCATTAATAGTATTAAAATATTTTAAATGGATGCTAACTGCCAAACACGTATTATTGTTATTCACTATACTGCCCAGTTATATTAGTGATGTTTTAGATATTGTCATTCTCAAAGGGTAGTTTACCCCAAAATTGAAATGGTCATCATTTAATCACTGTCGAGTTGTTTCAAACCTGTATAAGTTTCTTTTTCTGTTGTACACAAAAGAAGATATTTTGAAAAATGTTGAGGATAGCCATTGACTTTGTATGTTAAAAAAATACATGTATGAAGCACAAACTGTTTGGTGACATATATTCTTCAAAATATCACCTGTTGCGCCCAGCAGAAGAAAGAATCTCATACAGGTTTGGGGGTGAACTATACCTTTAATGCTTCCATTTCTTATCTCAGAATTGGAGTGCGTCTAACTTGGAGACCTGATTTATTTGTGGAGCACAGTACGGATTAATTAAAGCAGTTTAATTAAGTGTACAAACTGCATGTAGAATGTCAGAATCCTCTGAAATGAAGCTATGCAGCATCTGTGTGGGCATGTGATGGTGTGAAGCTCAGTATGTACTGTAATTTCATCCCTTCTGTCTCATAGAGCTGTAACCCTCACCCACAGTCATTAGTTCCGTCATGACAAATATAAGCCTTAGCTGGAATGCAGTGTTTAAAAGTGTCAGGAATCCAGCATCAGTTAGGTTCGGAAAGAGCAAGAATCACTCTTAAACAACAGCAGACACCTTGTAAAGCACAGTCACAGTGATATAACATAGATTTGAAGCCTCAGCGTGTTAGAACAGAGATTCCTGTTGGTTAAACTGAGTCACGCTGTCAGGCGTAGTTCAGTCTGTGTTTTTCATTTACCTCTGGTTGTGTACTTGTGTAAGCGTCACAGGTGATGGATGTCGTCTAGTTCCGGTGTTAGCTAATATTAATGAAGGTTGGTTTAAATATCAAGAAGCCATTCTTGCTGGATCTTCTGAGGTGTGGTGAAGTATTCGCATCTCAGATTTTTCTCACACTATCTTTTAGGCTCCTTTGCTTTTCAACCCTTGCGTGACTATCAGTGAAAGCTTTAGGCCTTTTGCCCTAGATGTTGTAAAATTTAGAAGGTACAAGGAAGCCGCCTTCTGTTTTTAAAAAGGACAAGCTGAAGGAATCTCCCAAAACACAGTTACCTTCTTCTGTCTCAGAATGAAGTCTTTTTCTCGCTGTGCTGTTGATGTAAAGTTTGTAAGGTCATTTTCACTGGCAGAATATTTGTAGGCAGGTAGATAGTTAATAGGAGTGTACACAGGGTTGTTTTAACCGCTGCATGTTTATGTATCTTCATTTAACAAATCAGTTTGGGTTTCAAAACGCTATAAATCCATTTATATTCATTTGAGTAAAATGTGTCCCAAATAAAACAAATAATCTACACAATGTTTAATTGTACAAAACTGAAGTAAACACTGTGGAACCAAATGAATAATAAACAAGTGTTTAAAAAAAAAAAAAGTAATAAGTTTTAATAAGTAATAACTTTTAGCAAAACCAATAAGAAAGCTTGGAGACATGGCATACTTGATAAAATAATAATAATAATAATAATAATAATAATACACAGTATCAATAAATAATCAGCGAGCACAGTCTAACCAAATAAATAAGAAACAAGTGTTTAAAAAAAAAAAAAAAAAAAAAACTTTGAATATCATTTTAAATAAATGGCAGAAAACAACAGGCTTAAATAGTTTTAAAAGGGGTATATTTGCATGTCATTTTGAATCTCTCTCTCCTCACTTGATAAATGAAATCTGATCTGTGTCATGACTGTCACTCGGCGCGCTGCATTGAGCAGCAGTGATCAGTTTTTAATTGTGTTCTCTGACTGAGCTAAATGATTTTTATTACTATAAAAACATCAAGACGAGGGTGGGGCAGTGCCACGGTGGGCAAGTGTGATAACCGGTGTTGTGTTGTAAAACCGTCAACACCGTCTATCACAGCAACCCTAATTTAAACACAGAGCCAAAATTTGTTCAGTTTAACACTTTAATAAAGGATGTACTTTTATGTTTAGTTTTTCCATCCTGCTATATTGAAAATGTGCACCGAAGATATCATTTTTTTTATCTAACAGGTGGAAGTTTTATAGTTAATGATAAGATAGAGGATAGAGGATAAGGTTGCATTTACATTTCATGTCTTAATGCACAGATCCCATCTTTTGGCCCGGATGTTTACATTAACTTTAGACACGCCTGATTTACATTAGGTTTACTATGGTTTACATTAATTCCTACTTAAAATGATTGTCAGTGATGGCTTTACTTTGTACATATTAGACCCTCAGGTTCTGAAAGGCCGTGCTGTTAAAATTATTTATATAAATCATGTTGAGTAGCTGTTATTATTTATGTTATGGTAGTTTTTGTTTCATTTTTGTCACATTTGTTGAATTCATTTTCATTGTTTCATTTATCTGCAGCTCGCGGTAGAAGTCTTTAGAAAAGTAGCGCTGTAAGATTGTATGAATGTGAATTAATAAATGAAAGGAAATGGTTTTTTTCCTCCATTCTCTCACGGATGAGGTTTTGGTTCCTTGCTGCTGTCGCCTCTGGCTTGCTTAGTTGGGGGCACCTAATTTCTAGTGATTATCGTCGTTTTGATTACAGAGACCGTCTCTGCATTTGATAAATAAACCGTTTAATCTCGTCATTTTACATTACCATCACTCTGTTCTTCTATTTGATAATGTTCAGTGCTTTGCTACAATCTGTATTGTTAAAAGCACTATATAAATTAAAAAAAGTGATTGAGGTGAGAGAGAGAGAGAGAGAGAGAAAGAACGCACGAGTGAGTAGCCTGTGAAACTTGTTGGTTTAATTACAAAAACACTGATGAAGAGTGTTTAAGCTCGAAACGTCACCTTTTCTATTTTTGGAGCGGTTTTGTGCCTACTTTGATCTTTTTGTCTTAATTACAAAATCAGCAATGTTATCACCAGGACTTTGGACCAGTCGGCCCACCACCACATATACAGGCCTACCCTATATATATATATATATATATATATATATATATACATACATATAGCCTATATAAGTATAATTTCCAGTTAATAAAAATAAATATGCAACTGCGCAGCACCAACGTTTCCCTTTGGTCTGTCCATTTTGAGGGACTGAGAGGAAGGTGGAGAGGTGAAGCGATATGTAAATAAGTGGCACAAGATCCCTTATCACTCCGTCTATGTAGTGCTTTGTGATGGGCCGGTACTTGGTGAAAAAAAAAAAAACCAGCCCAAAACTGTGTCGCCCACCGGGAAAATTAAATCGGATTAAAATCCACATTTGGAAGTGGCCCTACAATATCTTGTTGAACTTTGTGTGAAAATGCATCAGTTCAGATGGTGTTGCTGCTTAAATTACGTTCTTTTGATTCATCTTTTACAAACACGTTTATTTCTGCTTGCTGTGTGTCATTGTGTAGGCCTGGTGTGTTTGTGCGCTGTGGGTAGTGGATGACGTCAAGAGGGAAAATCAGCCTGTCAATAAGTGGCACATTTTGGCAGTGACCCCCTCACGTGCGCGTGTGCGTATGTGTGTCCCTGCCCGTGCCCTGCAGCACATTAGCAGCATGCGCAGGGAACACCATTGATTTCTTATCGGCACCACACTGTGACACACCAGCAAATTCTCTCCTCATTTTTCCCATTTTACCAGTCAGGAACTATAAAAATAGCCACACCATTGCAGAAAGCTGCTCTCCTACAGGGAAAAGTGTGACTGTTATACACTCGATAGTGTTCTGACCACAGGGAGCCCATTGTCGTCAATGCTGGCTGCACTGATAAAGCAAAAAGGAATAATCTAAAACTCTTTTTACTTGGCCACAAAGTTGCTTTATAAATACTGACTCAAGCAGCCACATGTCGAGATTATATCAAGTGGTCAAAAATGTGAAGGATTTTTGTTAACCTAGTTAGTTAGGTGCTTAAACAGGCTGTTATTTTGCAGCAGATGTTTTTAGCATTAGCAGCCCTACAGTGGGTTCATTTTGCAATCTAATGGCATTGCTTTATAACTTTAGCATACATAGGATACAAAGGTTAATGATGATAGTGGTTATTATTAACCATGGAAAAACCATAGTTAATAATGTATATAATAATGTGTGTGTGTGTGTGTATATATATAATATTTACATTTAGTCATTTAGCAGATATATGTGCTGGGCATCCAAAATAAAAGTTTATATGTATATATTTATATAAAACATACTGTTGTTTTACACATAGAGTTACCATGGTAAGGTCTTTATGCCTAATAAAGATTCACCAGGCAACAAGAAATTTTGCTTTATTTATGGTACTCTGCCAAAGTCAAAAGTAGTCAATAAATGAGGTGAAATGTTCTAGAAAAATTATGTGCTGCAATCATAGACATTTTTAGCAGCCCGGATTTACTTTATGACCCTGGATTAGCTGAAAAACAGTACATAGTTATTTCAATAACTTAAGTTAGAAATCCCAAACTTGTTTGATTTAAATAGTCTGTTTTACAAATTTGCCTAATTGTCATAGAGAAAAAACGATTTAAATTAAACTTACGGGTATATTTTGATTGACAAGAAAATGCTGTGTATCAGCCTTATGTGTCTCTAAGTGATTGGATCTCAACAGCACACCCACTTTTCCTATTCCAAACATAGCTTCCTGTGATCAATAAGAGTCATGGTTTAACAATTTGTCTATTGGAAACACACTCCACATGTAATCAATCACCCGCTTTAGAGCGATTCCACTTTTTTCCCTTCTCATGCCTCTATATTGTATGTCTATCAAACTTTACCCTTCCTCACCCATTCTCATCTTTCCTTAGTAGCATCCCACATCACAGTAGAAGTACAGACAGATGTTTGGTGGTTATGGAGGCTTTTTCCACTCGTCCCTCTATTAGCCCCAGCTGTCTATTAGAGCCATAGCTGTTTTTTATTGGTTGTTGCATTTTAACCGCCCAGTGGTGCAGCTCTCATCAATTCCTATTGATTCAAACAGCTTTTTTGTCATTGCTGCTTAGGGAGGAAGAGGCAGGGTGGCACAGGGAGAGAGAAACAGTGGAAAGGGTCTGTTTTTTGCACAGGACAGGGTTGAAGGCTACTGCTACTTTGGATTCTCATGCTTCTCTCTCGGCAGGACTAACGGATGGTGTATAGAAGCACACGGATCTCCCAGAATGACGAGTGCTGCTCCTGCCCGGAAACCGTACCGAAAGGCACCTCCGCAGCACCGCGAGACGCGCCACACTGTGCCAGTATTTCGAGAGGATGTTAGCGGGAGTGCCTTGCCATCTGCCAACCCTGACCCCAGCCAGGTAATTTTTCCCCGAAATCATGCATCTATTTTGCAGCGTACCCGGTTTACAGGCCCTTACCCGCAAAGCCCTGAGAGACCCGCGTGGTCGCAAGCATCCGACAGCGAGCTGGATGTCTCGAGCCTGTCTAGCTTGGAGCTCAGTGTCCTCCCCCCGCCACGGATCTTCAGCCACGGTTCTTTTCGCGTGAGACTTCCTCCCAAGCATCACCGACGTCAAAGAATGAACCGCTTTATAAGTCGTAGCGATGATCTACTGGCGTTCTCTGCTGATGACGATCTTGCTTCCTCGGATGGCTCCCAACAGTGCATCCCAGGCAGTTCCCCGTCACACTCCACCAGGAGTGTGGAGCGCTTCTTGGTCTTCAAAGAGAAAGCGGAGATACTTGCACCCAAAGAAGAGCAGCATCCACCCCATGCAGTGCCTCTGCTGCATGCCCATCCACCCAAGGGCATCCTCAAGCAGTCTCATCAGTTGGGAGTAAACTCTTCCGACAGTCTGCGCAAATCTAAGTCGGCAGAGATGCTAGCCCAGGCCAGAAGTCGTGGACGCAGCAGGAAGCCCAAAAGTACGTCCTTGGATAGGGAGAAGGGCATACGAGCCTCTCCTACTGGACGTGCTACTTCCACATCCTCTACATCTCCCAGCTCTATACCACCAGAATTGAAGATGCAGCTTCTTGAGGAAAAGATAAAATTTTCCCAATTTCTGGATGAAATCACCTACCGGGTCCTGAGCCCAGCTAATCTAAAGATGCTCCGAGTGAACTTTCCAGAACCTTCCTCAAAAAGGAGCCAAATCAAGCAGCACAGCAATCCCCAACAGTGTGAATCCCAGGACCGTCATGACAAAAAGCCAGAGAGGAGCCGACTTTGGGACGAGTGGACCGCCCAGCATAGCAGAGCCAGCAGGAAATCAATGGAGGCAAGACCCAAGACATGGCACATCTCCGCAGACAGTCCAGAGGGAGTGTCAGAAAAGCAACACCTAGATTCTCATCGTGAAGGGGCCCGTCCCAAAACCGAAGGCCCAATTTATAGCCAGGTGGGGGGCAGCGATGATTCCGAATGGGAGGATAGGGCTCCAAGGGGGGTTCAACACCAGCCTCAACCCTACCAGTTGTTGAATATAGAAAGCCGAGCCATGCAAAAGGACAATACAGATAAATCAGGGCTGCCAAAGGTTGAGATTCCCATCATTCGTGTGGAGGGGGAGAAAACACCTTTATCACAAGTGACTGCTTTTTCTATATTATCACAGATCAAGGTATGTCATTGACACCATTTTTGACTTTACCCCTTCCTCATATACAATCCACTCTTGCATTCAAGAAATGATGTACCATATTTCATGCCTTAAAAACAAATGTGCCTGCATACTTTTGCCATATTCTTTCAGAGATTAACTAAATATTGCAGGAAAATGATCACTTTCTCATCTTCACATTGATCCATTGACTTATTACATTGATGCATTTTGAGGATTGTTGACAGTGCTTGTTTGATACAGTAACGATGGACAGTGACTAAAGGCCGTTTTACACTAAATGTGTGATGCGGAAAAGCGAGGCTAATCGCAGATGAACGGTGCCTTCACGCAGAGCAGGAACTGATTGATTGCCTTTTGCTAATTCAGTCCTGGGTGGCCTTGACCATCAATGCATTTTTCCTCAGATATGCATCTTCCATATGATCCGCTGCTCAATATACAGCATTAAATTAAGATGAAGTTTAGTTCTACACCAGAAACACAGTCTATAATGCTTACGGGAATATACCTTAAAATATAAATAGAGAAATAATTAGCATCAAGCTACATGTGAAAATCCATGTGATTATTGATGTTTTTGCTTAAAACCCACTTTAAACCAACTCAAACACTCTTCTTCTGTGTTTGTTTACACTGGTTTTCAAAACAATACATCAAAAGCTCAAATCTAACTTGACGTCCAGTTTCATTGCAGAGAAAAATTGAGAAAGAGGACGAACAAAAAAAAAAAAAAAGAGATCTATTGTTTCAATTCAAAAGCATCATCGCGCTGAACTTTAATTTTCTGTGTGAAAAAGCCTTAAGAGCGGTCAAGATCTAACGGCACCACTGTGCACTGTATTTCCAGATGTTCTGAAATCATATACTAATTGGTGTATTTCTCAAATGTTATGTCCGTTTTGAACCATTACTACTGATCACCAGTTGTCACTTCTGTAACAGTTTATGAACTTTATCTGGCTTTATTTAGATAAACAGATAACAGATTTTCATCCATTAACAACCAAATAGCGTTTAAACAAACAGTTGTTTACAAGCTTTCTCTACATTAGACAAATGTAAAAAAAAAAAAACATTGCCGTTTTCTGCTCTGTGGGATATGGTGGCTATTCACTGGCATTAAAAAAACAAGCTGTCAGACTGATTTCATAGCTTCATTAGGCATGTGCATATTGACCTGTTTAGCAGAAACACATGCTTTCCCTGCATCCCTTGCTTTATTGCAATTATTAGATGAATATCCAAATAAAACTGCTTTGTCACTAGTTAATTAGAACATTGTTTTAGGTTGCTCTGACATTTAGAAATAATTTTTCAGCTACACGTAAGATCAGCTCAGATTCAGACATGTTATGTTTGGTATAAAATACAGCTATACAGCAGTGTGGGTATTAAGGATATGTAAAGTATTTATTGGAATATGCAACTCTCTGATTCCTCTAATACCCTGCAATATTTGTGTGTAAGACAATATACAGTTTGCTCATACTTAATGAATGTCCTTTCTTACAGGAGTCCTTATCAGATGCCGACAGGATCAAGTAAGTTGATTTTATTCCCTTCATTGTGACGTTTTTATCTTTAGTCTTCACAGATGTTGCTGACATGGATCGGCAGTGTATAATTTCTTTGTTTCATTACTCGGATTTGTTCTAGAAGCCTTGTATTATTTATGACATGCACTGAAGTGGTAAAAGTGTTAGGTGGCATTAGCCATCTAATCTGACCCTAAAGCTGATTATTCTTTGGCTCTTGCCGTTGTGTGGTATGGTTGGCCAAGAGCCAATTAGAAGAGGCCTGTATGACATCACCAGCTGATTAGCCCAGAAACTCCAGAAGGATAGGATGAGTCTCGGGCTTATGAGCAGTCAGATGCTGGGTGGCTGTCAGAACGACAAGCCATGAGGTCTTGTGATTAGAAAATGTGGCCACCTTTTAATGACACCAGACATCCTCTCTTTTACCCACTACACCTCAGGTGCTCACTGGGGTACTAGGTCGAATTCACTTTGATCAGAGACATCTCGCCCTCTTTCCCAGCTTACAGGGATTCTAAGGCTTTTAGGCTTCAACACCAACCAGCAGGTGCACATAACTAGTGATGAGGTTCTGCTTTCAACCCAAGGCCTCCCAATACCTCTGCTCCATTTTTTTCATGTACAGCCTTAGCTTTTATGTTCTCTTCCTGGCCTGTATTCCCTTTGTTGCTGCTTTCCTCCCATTGAAACCAGTGCTTTAAAGTCAGCACCTTAGATCTGGTGTAGCTTAAAAGTTATTCTCATTTTTAAGCTGTTCTTCAAGTTGCTTTTTTTTTTCTTTTGTTCGCACCATTATTAGCATTGCTGGATGGCATAGTAGAGTGGGAAGGGACTAAAAAGTATCACACAACTTGTGTCGCACCAGTTGCAACTTCAACTGTAAGGCTTTTGGCTTAAAACTGAACAAATTTATAGCTAATTTGGAGAAAGGCTTGTTTAAAGTATTATGCCATGTTAAGGCTCCTAATATTGTTTTGGGAGTTTTCTACAATAGGTTTACATGCATGCAAGGTGAAAAAATGCTTTTGTTTTCACAAAGTATGCATTTAATATCACCTCATTTGCCAGTGATTCTCAAACGATTAGTTCAAAGCGGTTCTAAAATTCAGTCTCTCTAAACCCCTCCTTTCTGTGAGCCTGCTCTGCTGTGATTGGTCAGATGGCCCAGTCTGTTTTGATTGGTCTACCATGTGTAGCGCATTGGAAACGGCCCATTGCTGTAGTTTTGTATTTTGAACGTGCGATTTGAAAATAGAAAATCTATTGTTTATTATACTCACAGGTTTTGATTCAGTGGAGCTGCTGGTCCAAATAAATTGGGTACTAAACCATTTTTCAAGAGCAAGCGTTTTGTGTAGATCTTTTATGTTCACATACAGCTACATTACGCACCGCATGAAAGGCAATATTTGAAATTGCATAATAGTGTCACTTTAATTTGGTTTTATGTTTGAAGGGATTGTTCACCTTCAGTTGGTCCCCATTGATTTGCATGGTGTTTTTTCTCCAAGTCAATAGGAACCAGCAACTGAAGGTGAACTGTCCCTTTAGCTGACCTATATTGGATGTTTTGTAAGAGCAGAGTAAAGCAGAAAACAGAAGGCACAAGACATGTTTAACGTGATGCAGTCAAGTCCATTAAAATGGTCACAACTTTCATAAAGAGTTTCACCTTGTGAACTGTCTTATAGTTAAAAGGGATAGTGATGAAAATTTGATGTTTCACCTACATCTTGGATGCCCTGGGGGTAAGCAGATAAACATCACATTTCCTTTTTGGGTGAACTATCCTTTTAAGGCACAGTAAAAAAAAATGAAACCATTGCAATCTATCCCAGATCGATCACTCACGTGTAGGATTGACAGGAGTCTAACAGAGTTGAGTCTGACTCGGTGTTCCCTTCACCATCCCGCTCATGTGACGCCAGGAGGAAGCATGCAGGACGCGGTCGGGCAGGCGGTGCTATTGATTGGCCTAGTTGTCTGTTTGATGGGTGGAGAGAGCTGGACGGTGGATGTAGTTTGAAGATGGGTTTCTCCATCATGTGTTTTCAACTCCCTCAGGGTGGAAATCTGGAATTGTTGAAGCTTTGTGTAAATCACAAAACAAAAAGCACTGTGAGTCTGATATCATGTACTCTTCAGAGTTCTTCAGTAGTCCATAACACACGAGATTGCCTGTGGATTTTACCACTCTGAGACACCAGTGATGGATACAATTACTTTATACCTTAACTGAGCTCTCCTCATCAAAGCCTCGAAGTCCACTGCCCACTGAAGTATTCTTTGGTTTTCAGCATAATTTGTACGCATACAGTCCGATTTTTATATCCATGCAATCTTAATTTATTCACACTCATGAATTTGTTCACAAGGCCCGTTGTTTCACACTCAAAAAGGGAACAGATGAGACAAAACTTCAAAATACTATAGTGTATTAAGAATTACCTGTGCCTTACACTACTGTAAAGACATTTTATCATTATTTATTTTGGGTTGAATGCATGCGATAATATTGCATTACAACTGAAGGATACTTTTGATTTGAGAGAGTTCAACTCTCAAAATGACTTTGTAATGCTTTACGAAACTGCAAAAAATGGCACACAAGTAATGCTGTGCACTGATTAATCATTGATTTCAGTAGAGTTTGATGTTGTCGCATACACATACATGTCACATACTAATAAGCATAAAAATATACACCGTTAACAAGTCTTGTCTTATGTAGTGTATTTTTTGTTTTTATTGGATTGAGCTGTTTTGATACTTTTCAGTGTTGAATGAGATGTAGTCAACATGTCTGCCATCTTCTATTTATGTTTTTACACTGGGCTGTTCACAATGGATTCTAATGCTGTGTTCCATTTGTACTCGGAAGTTGGAAATTTCTAGTTCCAACTCGAAATCTTGGAGGAATCGCTCCAACAGCTCCAACTTCAGAATCCAATATGGCTGCTCTGTGCTTCAACAGAAGCCTCTATATGTGTTGGCATAATAACAGCTTTATCTGTTTTTATGTTTTTAATCAACTGGTATCGAACAATGAACGTGTCTATCTTTGTTTTCTGAGTTTGATGTGACATCATTCCAAGCTCCAGCAACCGAAGTCTGAGGTAAATGCATAATAAATGCAGTATAATATTGCTTTCACTGATATAGATACATGTGATATTTGGCCAAAAATCATCTTTTTGAAAAAGGTTTCACATTGCCTATAGCTGCCTATGGATGTGGCTTGCTAGATTTTATAACTGGTCAAAATATTTATATCTGGTTTTTAGCTAGCATAGAACAGCGAGGCATAGTTGTCCTGATTCAGTGATAAAATATTTGCCTTCTTGGGGACAAGAGGAACTCCCAGTCCAAGTCTAACAAGCATTAAGCCCAGTTTGCGTGTGATTGTATAGGCTTTTCCTGGTCCTTTGCAATGGTTGTATATTGCATGTGCATGTTTCATTTCTAGGGATGCACTTATATAAATGCATTTATATTTATTTAATTGTTGATCATTTTAATATAACCGACAGTCAGCTATATATATTACAAATCTAATTTTTTTATTGATTTATATTCCTGATCTTGTATAAGCTTTAATCCTGTGTTCAAAAGAGAGACACATAATGGTAATGTGGGTGAGAAATAAAGCTTTGCACATCTCCATTGCAAGATTCATACTGCTTGTGCTGATAGAAATCGTGTCAAAAACAGCCATGTTCCATTCACTCATAGTTCTGACACGTCTATTCATTTTAGCATTCTCAGAGCCATTTACAAGTATATTTGTTTGTATGTGAACACTCCATATAAACACTCTCCATTTTCACTCTATTTTCATATTTACATAATTCAATTTGGTTGTTTCACGGAGAAAATGTTTATATGGATGGAGCGGTTGCAACTGTGCCTTGTCATCCAAGACTATTTGACACAGATCAAAACACTTATTTGACTATTTATAAAATACATTTTTAAAATAAAACGTACACTACCTTTCAAAAGTTTGTGACCAGTAACGTTTTTCAAACATTTTGCATTCGTTGCATTTGCATCTTTTAATTTCTCAGGGTGTGTTTATTTGACACACAAAATAATTTAAAGTTTTCAGTTTTAATGTATTTTAAATGTAAATGTCATTTATTCCTGTGATGGAAAAGCTGACATTTCATTAGCCATTACTCCAGTGTTACATGATCCTTCAGAAATCATTCTTGTCTGCTGAAATGGTGACTAAGATCATTTCTGTGTTCACTTTGAAAATTTTGGGGATACATACATTTTTCTATTTTTTGATGGGGGAACAAAAATCAAACAAAGAGCATTAATTTGAAAAGAAAATGTTCTGTAATAATCCAAAAGGCTTTGTCACTTATGATCAATTTATCCATCCTTGCTAAATAAAATGAGTAATTTTTCTTTTAAAAGTTCTTTGAATATATATATATATATATGTAGAATCAGTGTAGCTTATGACAAATTAATACTGTTTGTTGAAGGGCTTATACTGTATTTTTGTTATACTGAAAATATAGGCCTTGAAATTATTTATTCTGGTCTATACAATACAATATATATGTATAATAAATATATATATATATATTGTGCATCCTTACTGTTTTTTTGTCTGTTTGCTGTTTTCTCCACTTACTTCTTGGCTCGTGGTTGAGAATCTAACCTTGAAAGCGATAAAGCCGCTTTTCTACATTGCCTGAAAGCAACATATGCACATTCAGGAAAGTGTGACCGACAATCGCGGAAACCTTTTTCTCACTAAAAGCGGAATGTGATGGTTCTCAATTAAATAAAGTGGGGGATTTTCTAAACAGATGTTAGGGTTTGCACACAAACACCCACGATGTGTGCGTGAGCGTGCCTCACACATTTCATTTAGCATCCTTTATGGCAAATGAACAATGAAAAAATTAAGCCAGTCATAGTAGGCTAGATGATTTCACGTGTTTTATGTTATTTCTCGGTTCAGAAGTGCTTGGGGGAATTTGCGGCACGTCTCTTAAAAGCACATGCTCACTTTTTTCTTTGCTTTTTACATTTATCTGCTTTGTTCTTTTGCTCCATTTGTGCTCTAAACATGTGACTGCGAGCAGGCGATTTGCCACTAAAAAGAGTTACACTGGTGTATTTATAGCTTAAAACCCCTGCCCCCTTCTAGGTCTATATAGCATGAATCATTGATGTTCCTGTTTCTCTGCTTTGCTGTTGCTTTCAGCGGTGTCACGTTGGCAGGTGTATGAGTATTGGTCTGGACGTGTGTTTTGAGTGCCGCTCTCTGTGCTTCCTTGGCTCTGAACTGTGAAAGAAACTGGAAGAGCACAGAAAATGAAAAGGTGTTGCATATTCTTAGGAATCTCAGGAGGAAAGATTTGATGTTTCTGAACTGTTGGATGTTACAATACTTCATTCATGTGTTATGTAGCACTTGAGCTGCTGTGTGGAATTGGATTCCCAGTAGTCTGTCTGTTATCACTTCCTGTCTGATGACACAGTGACAGAGAGTTGCAACAGGTGCCCTTATTTTTGCCACCACTTGTTGTTTCCTATTTTCTCTTCAAATACATTGAAATATTTCATCACTATTTGCATGATAAATGCATTATTTCCGTTTGCATGAAAATCATATCCTGTAGTGATAAACCCAAATGAAACCCCTTAATCTGGGACATTAAAGGGACAGTTCACCCAAAAATTATAATTCTGTCATCAATTACTTATGGGTTTGGAACGACATGAGGGTAAGACCTTCACAATTAAGCTATTTTTAATGCAGTCTCCTCCCATAAACTACAGGTATATTACCACGATCAACGCACAGAAATGTAGCAAGGACATTGGTAAAATAGTCCATGTGACATCAGGGGTTCAACTGTAGACTGTAAAAACATCAAAATTGAACTGCAGGGTGATAAACCTTCATTTACAAATTATAAAAGAGACATCTTTTCTTTAACAGCTATGAATAAAAATGATGAAACTGCGTCGTCACCAGCGTTTCGTTTTCTTTGCGGCACATCACCGTTATAATAACAAATATGAAGTTAATATGCAGGGTTCATCGTGGGGTGCGCGGTCCGGAGCTTTACTCCAAAAATATTAACTTAGGCTACCTAATGATCTTACTTCAGTTTTGTCCACTGGCTGATAGTCTTAGCTTCTCTTGCTGCTGTTGAGATCATTTTGGAATTTTCCCCTAAAATGTGACTACATTTTTGTGCATTTGGTAATGCCATGAAATCTGGTGTAATTTGTTGGAATTTGGGGAAATATAAATCTCTGATGTTATGATAGGAATCACAGTGCAGTCTCCAGCTCTCTCTATGGTTTTGAAATAGCCTATGACAAGTACAGAGAGTCTCTCTCTTGCCCCCATGCATGATAATATCATGGATCTGCGATCTCACAGGCTGACGATATGAAAAACGACCATATCGCCCAAAACTAGTTTGGAACAACATGTGCATGAGTAATTAATGACTGAAGTTGGTTTTGGACGAACTAACCATTTAAAGTTTTCATTTAGGCTGAAAACTGAAAATAAAGCTGGGTGACTGAACATGGTTAGCTTTTGTGAACATTTTGTGCACTTAATATACACTGACGCAGTTAAAATGCATTACCGGAGAAGCACTAATTAACCAACAATGGTTTTGACCTTTCAAAAATATTTAGAAAATGAAAAATCTGTTTTCGTTTGCTGAAACTTTGATGTATATTGCTTGACAATAATTAGTAAGCCCAGCTTTGTGTTGCTCTGTACACACTGAGTTCATGCCAAAACGAATACGCAGTGCAGTCTACGGTCCAATATACCATTGCTTGCTCAGTTCTTTTTTAATTAATCCGTAAAATTGGTTTGCAAATTAGACTGAATTGAATATAGGAGTCACTGGTCTGAATCATGAAGTGAATCAATTAGGCTTCTCACTAACTCCGTGAATACCTCAGATGACTCACTCGTTCAGTGAAACACAGGTTATTGTGTCTGACTCCCAATAGACTCAAAATGTTAGTTTATTTTTACTTTTTGAAAGCAATGGTAAATACTGCAAGCAATGTTGTATGATTTGTAAAAGTCACCTCTTGTGTCTGTTTTGGGTCACCATTGACTTTTTTTTCCTTCTATGGGAGTCAGTGGTGACCCAAAACAGCCTGGTCACAAACTTTTATCAAAATATCTTCCTTTGTGTTCAGGTTTGGAACTACTTACTTAAACGATTTTTGTGGCTTTGACACTTGCATATTTGAAAATGAAAAAGGCGAGAATAAAGAACCCTAAACTCTAAGAACCATTTCAGCAAAAAACTGTTCTTCAGGAATCATTCTGTAGTTCTAAATAGTACTCTTATACATATAAAGATCCATCTATTTTAAATAACCATCTTATTTATTTATTTCTTTTGTGCAGACTGTGGCAAACTGCCCTGAATGTTCAAACTTGTCTAAACTCTCATCCTTACACCAGAGTTTAATTACTCTTTTGTGCTTTCAGGCATCAGGAATTATAAACGCCCTGCTGCTCAGGCTTTCGCTGGCCCTGATAAGATTCTTCATTTTGTTTTAAGCTCTTGATAGAATTGTTATAAGAACAGGTTTAATTGTAAGGCTTGAAGTTGTGATAGCAATGTGGTTTATTGACCCTATGTTTCTTTTCTTTGTGCAATTAAGCAAATGAACTTGATAGAAGATGCTGCCAGATTACTTTTAAATAAAAGCTAGTGTGAATAGAGTTGTATTTTGCCATTTCCGTCTTCCTTTTGACATTATTTAATGTCTTAGATATTTTGATATAGAGACATAATAATACATCAAGTAGGTTATGTCAAAGTAAAAAATGGCATACAAAAGTCATGTTTAACTCTGTTTTTCCCTAAATTAACATGAGAACTAATAATATTTAATCTTTGTCATTTTTACACAGACATACAGGCTACAAGTTTTAACAACACATACTTTTTATTAAAAAAAAAGTATTAATATATTAAATAGGACATACTGGGATGAGACAAATGAATGAGAGATTTGAATTAGTTGACTGACATGGATACATGGGACTGACTGAAATGAATTTATTAAATTAGCCAAATTAAGGTAACATTTAGGAGATTGTAGTGAAGCACGAATGACCACTTTTTCAGTGGTCACTTCCAAACCTAGCAGCTTTATATTGGTCAGCATGGCATATAGACATGTTCAAAGTTTATTTAACAAACATTCTGTACTTATTTAAAATTGTGTTACAAGTTTTTCCACAAATAATAAAAGTATGAGTTTCACCTGAATTTAATTTATCTTAATTAATGAAATTTTAAAGACATTTTATTTTTTGGTAAATGAAGGGGATTTGCTATTACAGTTAAAAAGAAATATTGTGTGATTATTTCTTTAAAAAAATCAAGATTTACAAATTTTTTTTAAACAGTAGTGGTAGTACTATCTTATCACATACATTATTCTAAATAATAGTAATATATTTCTGGCACAGTGTCTAAACCCAACTTTTATTTTGACGGTTTGCTATGAATACCTTTATATTTCAGTGTGTATATGATACGACGCTGGTTTTACTCAAATGAAGTGGTAAAATGAATGTTGAAAATGATGTTGTTTGTTTATTTATGTCCTCTCATAAAAGTTTGTTTCTATAATATATGTAGGCTATGCGTACTGTTTATATTTATTGTGTATATATCAATACACACACACAAGTATGTTATGTTTATATGTTAATATGTTCATTTCTAATATGTTATATGAATATTAATATAGATCAAAATATATACTGTATGCGTGTGTATTTATATATATACGCGGATAATTTATATTAATTGTGATTAATCATTTGGCAGCACTAGTAAAATTATACCAGCTTTGAAAGGGCGAGAAACAGATTAGTTTAAATATTACTCACTTATTGAGACAGTCTGCACTTTGCCATTCAAATCTAGTTTTCTTAAAGATTGATGCTTGACTTAAATGTAAATTCATTCCCCAAAATATCTTCGAGTAATTTTAAATGTTTAGAAAAACAAAAAAAATCATTGGTCAAGAAGTGTGGGAAACTTTTAGTAGACACGATATGTTTAACAATATATGTGACAGCGGGGAAAAAACACACAGTTTCTCCTCTACACACAGTATACATAACAATAACCACACCAAATGAAAAGCCTGTGGTGTTTGTGTGGGTATAGGGATGAAATGGCAAAGTGTGAGTGTACTGGTACAAAGCAGATGTGTTCAGCATCACTGCAGCTGTCCGTTCAGCTCAGCACAGAGCCAGCTGCTCTCCTCTCTCTTTCACACACACACACACACCTGCATGACTAACACTTAACTCACTCTCAGGAAGCACAACATTTAGCCTAATGTTGTACTGCAGAGAGCCTTTTAATCACGGGGCTGAGACTTGTTCAGTGTTTTTTGCGCGTATGTAATTGTCTGTGCATCTGGTTTGGAAAGCGTGCTTCTGCCTCCCCAGTCCCCATCTCATCACCGTCAGGTTGCTTGAAAGTATTGTGGATGTGCTTGGAGTAATTGGCAGCTTTCAGGAGTCTTGGCCGGGGTGTAGGCTGAGGCATCATTATGTGTTTGACACCTTCTCCCCGTGTCTTGGATGTAGGCTGTGAAAGCTCACATTGCTGCGGTGCACCTCCGGTCCTATAATAGAGTCTATAGGGTGTTTTGTTTACTGGCCGTCCTCTTAGTTTTGCACTGGTCTTCTTTCTGTGTCAACAGTGCTTTATTAGCATGACTGTAAAGACTACCCCAATTAACATTTAGTATTGAGAACATTTAACAGACAGAAATATGTTGTACAGGCCATGAAACTGTATTTTGCATTATTTTTGTTAATTATGATTTTTATAATGTATATGAAATATAGGTAATACTTAACAATAAGATGTCATTTATTAACATTAATGTATTAACTAACATGAACAAACAATGAACAATGCATTTAATACATATATATATATATATGTGTGTGTGTAACATTTTACTATAAGGTGTAATTTGTTAACATTAGTTCATGTTAATTTTGAATGAATACTCTTAACAACAAGCAGCTGAACAATCACATGCATTATTAAATTAATTATCTGTCTCATTCAAAATTAATCTTACTCCATTAAAGTGGTTGTCCAACAGAATACGATTTTCTTAGAGCTCTCAGTAGAAATAGGATTTAATAGGTTCAGATAGCATGCTTGTTGAAAACATTAAACCAAAGAAGCTGTGACTACGGTGCATGTGAATAGAACAACATAAACAGAAGACTTCCGGGATCAGCTTTAAGTGAAATTATTTATTAAATAACAGTTAAAAAATAAAATGGCACAATGAAAGGGGATGGATGGTGCTGGTGTCAAATAAAAAATTGAATCAAGCATTATGCAAAGGGTGCTGGCATGTGTCACATTACTGCCATTTGGCTTCATTGCTGTCAAACCTGGTGCAATGCACACACTTTTTATAACTCTGAGTGCGCACACGAATGAGATGCTCATGATGTCGGGGAGACAGCATAACTGCCTTTTCTTTGATGCATATTCAAATGACAGCTGTATCACAGCCATTTCTTCATTACGTTTCTGTAAAATGATACCAAACATGACAAAGAGATGCATTAAAAAAATGCTATATGTGTTGAGAGCTTGCACAGATGCACATCAACAATGTATGCATAAATGCTTTCCCAGGCTTGGCAAGGTGATGATGAACTCTTCAATATTCATATTAAATAGTCTTTTATGCTAGAGTAGGAAAATGAAAATCGAAATACACATGAATGCTGTAGATTGTCGCCCTTTACCTCTACAGTGGTGTGAACTCAATTTAACAAACTGTTTCTCATGTCAGCGATGCATTTTTCATATCTTTCATTGCTCTCACTTATTTTGCAGGATCCTGCAGCAGCAAAACGAAGACCTCCGTCGCCGGCTCTCCCAGACCACTCATAAGATGGAGGCGATGGAAACGGAGTTCGAAACCAGCCGACATTACATGCAGGCAGAGCTTGGTCGAACCAGAGACGACCTGGAGAAAATGAGAGACAAATTCAGAAGGTTTGCTGCTTTTAATCAATATGGATGCATCGAAGTGAATTTTTGAGTTTATTGCATATTGCAAATGCAGTTCTTATCAACGTTATAAGTCTGAAGCAGCACAACTGTTTTTCACATCAGTAATAACAGTAATTAAAAAGAAAAATTTTGAAACAAATCACAGGAAGAAATTACATTTAAAATATATTAACAGAAAATGGGCATTTGAAATTGTAATATTATTTCGTTATAATACTGTTTTACTGTATTTGTATTTTTTAGGGAATGGAATTTAATATATAAAATATATGTATATCATTGTACGCAAAAAATAACATTCATCAATAGCTTTAATATCTTTTGTGCCAGAATTTTTAAAAACCTTATTGTCCTAGACATATTTAACATTTTCACTATTGTTCAAAAATATATTATTAGAATTATTCAAAGCCAGTATTTACAAAACTAAGAATAAACTAAGAACTATCATAAAGTGGCTTCCTCTCACACGGAAGCAGAACCTGTTACGATTGTCATCTTCACATATTGTCAATGCACAAATGGCCTATTGTTTAAAGAAATGTGTGCAGCTGATAATTAGCTGCTAATCTCTTGACAGCCCTAATATTTATAAGTCATCATTTTTACCTTTCTTTTTTTTTTCCTAAAGCAAAATCTTTCCACATGTTTCCTTGGTAATGTGTCTTGGGTTAGTTTACAGACCTAATGTAGCTCCATCCCTTTTCAGCGCTGAGCTCGTTGTCTTTCTTTCACTTTAGTTAACTCTTTAACAGCGATGCTATAGAGAAACTTAGAATGCTTTAGATTGCAGTGCACTTGTTTCTTTGATGCATTAGGTCTATAGTGTCAGTAGGGGACACTGATCATGTGACCCCAACAGTTTCTAAAATTAGTCCCACTTTATTTTAAGGTCCAATTGTTGCTATTAACAAACCATTAACTATGACTTTTGCCACAATAAGTAGGATTAGGGATGCATAATATCTGCTATAAACAGCCAACATGTTAATAATAGGTATGCTAATAAGAACAGCTGAAATATAAGATTTAGGTTCAACATTTATTGTGGATTTAAGTAATAAGGGGTCATATGATGCGATTTCAAATTTTCCTTTCTCTTTGGAGTGTAACAAGCTGTTAGTGCATAGATAAGATCCCTGAAGTTGCAAAGACTAAAGTTTCAAAACCAAAGAGATATTCTTTGTAACTGTTATGACGTGTCCACACCCCCTTAAAACGGCTTGTTCAAACACGCCCCCCACTTTTCTACACCAAAGAGTGGGTTTATTTCCAAACACCGCCCAAATGTTCACACAAAGAAAGAAGGCGGAGCTATTATTCTGGCTGTAGTGTTGCTGCGGGCGCCATGTTCTGGAGACGCTGTGTGTCGTTGTGAAAGTGAAACTACTTTGTTTGTGCTTCCAAAAGAAGACACAACTAGAAATCAGTGTTAAGTTGTGTTTCCAACACTGTTCCAGAACAGTTGAACACAATTATTAGAGTATGTTCAGCACATTTACGGAGGACTGATTCCTGAAGCTGACAGAGCAGTCTATCGACGCGTTTCAGGAGGCGGGGCTTAGAGGAGAAACAAAAATGTACAGTATGTTGAAAATAATGTGGTGTTTGCACCATAAACCACATAAACATATTGCATTACACCAAATACACAAAATAATGTTCTTTTTAGCAACATCATATGACCCCTTTAAATAAAAATTATGTAGCAGAATTACAAATTTGTGAAAAAAGTCCCAAAGGGGGGAAAAAACAATTAAAGAAGTTTTTATACTTATGTATATATCCAGACTAATTCCATGACATTCTGCATTATACTGTAAATTCCATTTGTATGACTGGATTCCATAATTCCTTTTGCACTTTCTGCATTGTGAAAATCGTGGAACACTTAACATTTATCCACAAACCTCTGATTGCAAAATGAGAAAAGTCTTTCAGCATGAATCTGGAAAGAGGTGGATACAGCATCTTTCTCACTGAAGTTGCAGGCGTAGATGAGGGAGAGAGATGAGACATACCCCTGCGATTCATTTTTAATGATTATGATCAAAGCAGCCAAATTAATGGCTGCTTTGTAGTTATATGAAGCTGGCAGCCATCACTTTAATCGCACTGACCGGCGGCTGTGTAGAGTTTGCTGTAGGTTGCACTACAAAGCACAGCGGGATCAGCAGCACAAAGCATGCTGGTCCGGCCGACACGGTCCAGAGGAAGATGAGAGGACTGCATACTTGGATAATAACCACATAGAAAACATCTGGAAGACCTCCTTCCTCCTCAGTATTTTTGGATTTTTGAAAATGAGCTTTCATGCAGCTCTAAGTGAATGAAAAGGTTTTAAATCTGAAAGTGCACCGTGTATAAAGCTAGTGCCTCTCGAAAGAAAGAGTTGACTGAATCATTGAAATGAGTCATTAATCACGAGCCATTTCATGTTGACGTCAACATGAAACATTAGCATATTGCCAGGAGAGTAAAGGAAGAGGAATCAGTTGCAGGGAGAGCAAAAAATTTCTTCATTGTCAGTTCAGGAGGTGGTGTCTGAGAAAAGGATATTCAGAGAGTAAAAATAAATGCATATTTTAAGATGATGAAAGCGTTTTTTGACCTTGCATACATGTCAACCTGTTGAGACTTCAAAAACCAAAATATAAACCATTCACAATGCATAATAGGGGCACTTTGATTGTCGTTGTGTGAGATTTCGAAGGTCAACTCAGTTCTCTGACGTGAATAGAATAAAAAATGGAATGTTTATGGTTCCAATGCCACTTAATGATTTCATTAACGATTCTTTTAGTACTTGTTCTCTCTCATTACACTCAATTCAGACAGCAAGTTCACAACTCGTATAAAACATAATGACTTCCAGTGGTGGCACAGTAAACTGTATTTTATTATGGCGGTCCATCAGAAGACATCATTAGCAGAAACAAACATCATGAAAATCATTTGGTTCCTGAATTTTACAGAAATGGAACCAGTTCTTAATTTACAACTCTTATTCACTCGGAATCTAATACACCACAGCAGTGTTTATTTGAGTCATATTTTATTTATTTAATATAATTTAAGTGGTCATCCAAAAGTTTTTCTAATAAGCATTATTTTAAGTGTGGTTTGAAGTACTATTACAATGTTAATTAAATTGAGTCAACGAATGTTATTCTGTTCTTCTGCCATTTATTAAAAAGTGCCTGGCAGCCTAGTCTTCAGGAAATAAATAAAAAATGTTTACCCGGCAATCAAGCAGCTCTATTGTTTAACAAAAGCCTTGTGTTTTTTCAGGCTAATTAAGAACTGCATTTGAGAGCCTTAAGTGGCTGTAATGTGTTACTTTCTTTACAGGTAAGGCAGGAGAACAGCAGTGTGAGATTGTGGCTGATTTTAATGAGCACAAGCTCAGTGTGAGACTGTGCTATTTGTGTAAGGGTTTAGTGGCAGGGTAATGACCAGTTCATCAGTGTAACTTGCCTCTGACACGTAGACAGGTTGTTTTTTTGTGTGAACAAAAGCGAAGGTGACATGCATGTAAACGATGCATAGAGTTTGATGAAAGATTATTAAGGCAATCTTTTTACTTTGAAATATTTTGCACTGATAATCGTATCTTTAAGGTACAAGATTTTGGTCCGATATTAAATGCAGTTTGTCTTCTCAGACAGCTGTGAAAAAGAGAGATCTTTTTCATAATTGCCTATAATTATGTTTATAATAAAAACACGCACCTCACACAAATACAAGTTTAGCAATGTGAAAATTTCCATTTCTGGCACCAGGTTGGAGTGGAGAAGAAAGAACAACATCAAACAACATTAATATGTTTTCACTTTGCCTTTAAACTTTGTTTTTATTAATATTAGCAAAGATGATTATTAAACAACAGAAAATGCAATACAGAGAGCCAGGTCTTTTCATTAGTGACACTAAAACGGCAACAGCTTCAAACGTGTGATCAAAAGAGCAAATCATTGATCAACCAGTTTTCTTCATGGTGAGAATAGGAAAAAAGTTACAACACCTCTCTGTAAAAGAAAAAAAAAAGATTAAATGCATATGTTTTAGCGGTGTGACGAGACACTTATCCCACGAGACGAGATGAGACGAGATTTTCAGACTTATTAAAATAAATCCTCAATGATAAATTATATTGGGAAAAAATTGTATTTTATTCAACAAAAACATTTAAAAAAAAATGCAGGTGCATTTTGTTATCAACTTTTTGAAATTAAACTTAAACAAGGGGCAGTCATGGCCTAATGGATAGGGAGTTGGGCTTGTAACCCAAAGGTTGTGGGTTCGAGTCCCATGTCTGGCAGGGATTGTAGGCACCGCAGACTCACCTCCGGCTAGACAACACTGGCTGGACACCAGTGGATAGACAGCCTACGTCATTTCCGTTTTCTTCGTCATTTCCGTTTCGCCGCTAATTTCCGTTTTCACCGCTGGATGGACAGCAATTTTATTTCCTATTTTCACCTCTG
>JAUCMR010000028.1:2280617-2303798 GCA_032357425.1 Enteromius argenteus
TTCATGATGGTCAGAGATCCAGTCTGATGATCCAGCTTCAGTCTGTCTCTGAATCTCTCAGTGCCTTCATTACACTGTACATCTGTACAGATCTTACTGAGATCTCCAGTGATTTCAGCGATGCGAATGTTATTATAATACCATCTAATTTTGCTTTGTTGATTTGTTTCAACATTGGTTTGGAAAGTGACTGCATCTCTCTCCATCAGAAACACTGACACTCCTTCTGTACCGTCACTGAAATAACCTGAAAAAGAAAGAAACAGTTCATTAGGTTTTATAATAAACAGTTGTGCTTGTGATAAAAAAAATAAATAAAAAAAAATATATATACACACACACACACACACACACACACACACATATATATACATATAAATCTATACATATACAAAATAGGGCTGTCGACATTATTGCATGCAATTAATCTAATTGAAACATTACAGAGCTGAGCATGGGTTGCGTATTTTGGGTTGCTATTATATTGTACCGTGGCCACCCAACGTTCAGTGAACTACTTTAATAACAGCTGTATAAACTGTTTTGGGAGAAGGGGAAGATGTGCTTGGGTTGGGCTGGGCCGGTAATTAGGACCCTCTGAAGAAATTCTGCAGGCGCCTGTCGATTTGGTGAACGCAGAGCTGATATTTATTCTACTTTTATTTTGTTGTTCCAATGCACCAATTTCACAACCAGTTGGTGTACGTCTATGTTTTTGGGGATTTTGCAAACTGTAATGGTGATCCATGATACCTAAAATGTACTTGCACATTAAATAACTACCACTTCCGCATTTGTCCACACGTGTTGCCGTAGTGTTCATAGGCAGCGTGGAAACTGCATCACTGATAGGCGACAAGGAACAGGGACAGTTCATTATTTAAATCTGGAATTTCTTTGAATTTACAAATCCTACAGAACTTTTGAGATAACGCAAGCACACAACTGCATGAAATATATAACACTGTGCACGTGGTTTTTGGATATTTTATTACAAAAATCTTACATATTGTGCCTTTAATATCCTAATGATTTTTGGCATAAAAGAAAAATCTATAATTTTGACCCTTACATTGTATTTTTGGGTATTGCTCCAAATATACCTGTGCTACGGATGACTGGAACACATATGTGTTCGCTAATCACCTAATATAAAGTTTCCATTGGTAGAAACACTAATGATATGAAAAGCCCCAACATGCAAGATGACAGGATTGGTTACATCTGTCTTTGGGACACTGCTGTTTTATGAAGAAAATGTTTAGAAATAGCTGGACTGAGCTGGTTTATATCTAGCTTTATTTTAGCTCAACTTCACTTACCAAACCAGATTTGAATAGGTTTAATTGTAGTTTCTATCTAATTGTAATGTATACATTCAGTGATCCATAAGTGTGCAAATATATTGCTTTATGACTAGTTTCTATCTTTCTGTCTTTCTTTCTTGTCCGTACTTGTCTTTCTCTCATTTAATAATTGCAGACCTTGCTTAATGGAAATATAAGAATAAGTGCTAAATTAAATCTTTGTCTTCCTTTCTTTCTTCTCCCTTTCCTCTCCCCTCATGCTGCCTTGTGACTTTGGGTATTTCACCATCATCATCATCATCTTCTTCGTCATCAGGCTGCCATCAGCCAAACTTGGGTCTACGCAGTTGCGTTCTCATTCTCTTTCTATTTATCCATTTTCCTTCCTGTCTGTCTGTACCGCTGTGGATATAATTCCCATGAGTCATTGCATCTCCTTCCTGTCTCCTCTCCTCTCTTCCTGCAGTAGATGGCTGGATATAGCTGTGGCCATGCCCGTGTCTGTGCATGTGGACAGGGGGATTCTGGGATAGATGTCACGCCATAGAGTGCAGTCCAAATGTTTAACACAGTGGTTAAAATGCACAGCACAACTTTGCAAACACTGTAAGAAAATGAAATATTCATGAGTATGAGTGCTGTTTTACAGCATTAAAGGTCACTTCAAGATAGAAACACTATATGTAGGGCCATTCTGTGTGAAAGTGAGTAATGCAATCACTTCTGTAAGTCCATTAGTGAAGAGTTTAGTAACACTACACTACCCATAATTCTGAAGAGGGATCAGCCAATCACAGCAACAGAAGAGAGACAGAAAATCACTCACTACTCTTGACTGGATCACTTTAGTAGCCCTGAGGATTATTGTACATTTATTTATAGAAATACATATGTCTGCTTGAAAGAATGAAGAATATGTTAAACAAATTGTTAAATAGAATGCAAAATTAACCTATGTAACTATTGGTATTTTATTGAAAAGAAGTCAAGGTTCTTGTTCCTTATGGTTATGTCTAAGTGGTTTTGTCTAATTTTAACATAAAGACATGTTGTGTGTCAGTTAAATCAGTGTCTATTGTGATTAAAACCTTAATATCAAACTTTTTAGAGAAATGTTTAATTGCATTAGACTGGTGCTAAACCCATTTAGTCAACTAAAATGTATACAAACAATGTTTATTACAAAATATTCAAACATAAAAATAGTTAGAGCGTGTAGAGAGGTTCGGTTTTCAGATCATTATGGGAGTGTTCTGTGACCGTGACTTGACTGTGATTGGTTGATTCTCTTTAGGATTATGGGTAGTGTAGTGTTTCATGGGGAACTGTTTTGAATTACACATGATTTTATTTATTTTTTTCATGTTACGACTTTCTTTAAATGTTTGCTGCTGATATTTTCTTTATGCAAAACAATGGGACTTTTACTTCTGGAACCCTGCTATTTACTTTGCTCTGATTTACTCACAGAAATGGGCTGTCAGATTCGTAACAATATTCAGCATAACAATTTTTTAATAGCTACAAATGCATAAAAATTTTGCATCTTTTGCAGACACCTATTATACGGGCATATATTTCCTAAATGAATTATGTATTCTTAGTCAGTTATGAAAGCTTTTAGAGTTGCGATAAAGCTCAGACACTGTTGGCATTTTGACCACTTGACTACAACTTTGGATGATGCGAATGCAGCTGTTAAAGTGATAAAACCACTTTGGCTCCCTCCTTTCTATCCCTGTTTCTGTCAGATGTGCTGTGCGTTATACTGGCTGTTGCATTGCCGTTGTTACATGTGGACTCTGCATTGTGTTGAAAGGCTGCCCTCTCCTTAACTCTCTTTTATTGGTCCACATTGTCCACTTCAGTCAAACAGTGACTGTAAAGATAATTGCTTTGTTATGGACATGCCAAGCTCCAGATTGAGAGTTTCTGTCTACTTTTTCTCAGTGTCTCTCTTTGTATCTCTCTGTCTCCACTCAAACCAAGAGCTGGCAGTGCTGAAGTGTGTCTTAAGTAGCAAAGCTTCTGTTAAGTATGTCCTCTTTAAAGTTATTTCAAGAGCTTTCTTCAGTCGTTTTAGTGCAAAGACATTTCGGACTTTGCCATCACATCAGGAGTGAAGTGTCTTCAGACAGCACTCTCACTCCTCAATTAGAAAAACACTGAACTCAGACAGGAAGTCAGACAGAAGACATCTTATGCGTATAGACGTAGCTGGGGTGGTGATTGTCTGTAGTCTCCGCCTCAGTCAGACTGTTCACAATCACTGGCTGCCAATGCTTTGATCCTTTCCATGAAACACGAGGGACAGTTTTTTTGTAGGGTCTTCAACAGCAGCTCATACTGACCGTGGCTAAGGACAAAGAAGTAAAAGCAGCATAAAAATAGTCTACATGATGTGTGCATTGTACTCTGAAAGAATATGATAAAGAAAACTAACTGCCGTTCTTCATTATTCATATACACTGTTCCAGATCAGTGAAGATCATCAGTGAATAAACATCATTTTAAAAATTGGTTCTTACAAAGCTGTAAAAAAAATGGCTGTGATTTTAACGGTAGAAAACTGAAAATGCTACGGTAAAAACCTGCAAAATTGTTAATGGTAAATTCCAGTAAAATTTACAAGGATAAACCATAAACTGACATTCCCAGAATTCCCTGCATTGCATTTTTTTTTATTTTGTTTGAATTTGATGTTTTTTGTTTGAAATAACGTTTTTTTTTTCTTATTTTTTATTATGTTTAATGAAAATACGGTATTTTAACTGTAAATTTAACTTATAATGATAAAACCTAAAATTTTGTTACCGTATTTTTTACAGTCGAATTCCGGCAACCACAGTTGCTGTTTTTTACTGTAAATTTTGCTGTTTTTTTTTTTCACGGTGTACCTTATGACTTACACTTCCCTTCAAAAGTTTGGGGTCAGTAAATTAAAGGGTTACTCCACCCCAAAATGAAAGTTTTGTCATTAATCGCTTACCTCCGTGTTTTTCCAAAGCCGTGAAAGCTCTGTTCGTCTTTGTTCGGGAGGCTTGTGACTGTCCCACTGACAAGTAATGAACAATATCAAGGCCCAGAAAAGTATGAAAGACATTGTCAGATTCAATTTGAATGTTTTGAAGCTTTTATGGGTTTGGAACAAGATGGGGGTTAGTGATTAAGTAAATCTTTAATTAAGGCTACTTATGTTCAGCAACGATACATTAAACTCATCAAACATGACATTTACAATGCTACAAAGTCATTTCTATTTCAAATTATATTCTTAAATTAGGTATTCTAAAACTATTCATCAGAGACTCTTGGAAAAAATATCACTATTGTGACCAATATCACCAAATGTATGAAGCAGCAACAACTGATAATAATGTCTCTTGATCAGCAAAACAGCATATTAGCACTGAAGACTTCCCGTCAAAGAAACTTCAGCTTTGCATTGCAGGAATAAATGACATTTTAAAATAAAGTAGTTTAATATTGTAACAATACGCAACTCTTTACCCGCTCCATACTTTTAAATGGTATATATGGACTTCTTTCTGGAGCTTGCTAGATGTGATCAGTATGAGCTGCTGTTGTACAAAAAAGAAAAGAAAACACAAGAGGGTTAGTAAAGTTGTTTTATCAAAGACCAAGCTAACTGGACAGAAATGTTTGAGATACAGAGAATGAGACACCGTCAAGAGAAAGTGATGCTTATTTGCAATGAGTTTCAGTCAATATGTTTCCTTACCTCCTTTCCTTTGTTTCCCCGTGGACCGTGCCTCAGCCACATTTCCAGGCTCTTTGAATGACTTTTTCTTTGCAGCTGGTGCAATGTCAGCAATGAAATTAAGACTGAAGGAAAACATATTACTCTGTGTGTGTTTTTTCCCCCCTAAAATCAAAAGTGGCTACTAGTGTTCTGTTCTTTGTATTAAAAGAGAGAGGTTGAACCTCATCCGAGGCCTTTTACATGAAAGTTTACACGAATGTCCTTTTTTCTCCTCACAGCTCCGTAAAGTGGAAAGAGACAAGAAAACCATGGATCAAGAGATAGTGGAGCTCACGAATAAACTCGTGGATGCCAAAAACACTATCGACAAGCTGGAGGAACTGAATGTACGTGTGATTTCAGAGCTTTGTGTGTGTTTGTGTTTGAGCCACGTTTCGGACTCGAGATGTCAGCTGCAGTGTTACTGGGATTGATAACTACTGGAGCTGAAAATTGAAAGTTGCGTGAAGAGGATCTGTGCTGAGATTTCACATAAGTCTCCTGTCAGATTCCAGAAATGATGTCCGGCTTTGGGAGCTTTACTGAGGAACACGGGAAAGTCTCCTAATTCGTTTTATTCTCGTTTTAAGATTCAAACTTAAATCAACTGCAAATAAACACCACCGATCAGCATGCACTTCCCGTCTTTAGATTTTAAAAAACGCTTGTTTTTTAAATGTTGCACGAGGAAGCCCTTCATTTATAATGAGAGATTTGATTCAAATTATATAAACACCATTCTTCTCTTCAAATTCGCTTCGCGCACAGGACTGTAAATTTACAGACAGATTGGTATTCTGACAATGTTTTTTTAAGATTTTAAGTAACTCCACAAGGAATAACAAAGCACCAGAATTCAGGTCGTTCTAAAATGTGCCTTTATTACACCACATGTATGAAACAGTGCCACAGGGAACTAATTATGGCACTGGAGAAACTGATAGCCGTCTGTTCACAGTGTTTAAACAGAGCGCTTCATCTCCTTAGACAGATAGTGCACACATCAATCATAACTCCTTCCTCTGAGGTTGATGTTTGGAGAATTTTTTTCCCTTTATGGGCTTTTTAGTCATGAATCCTGACGACTGCTACCCTGAGTGCCATTTGCCTTACTTTACTTACAGAGTGTCAGTCAAAGGTTTGGACACAGAACTATTTTACTATTTTAATACTGTTGTTACTTTGTATTTTATACATATTAGAGCAGTGCTTCTGAACCAGGGGTTCAGAGCCCACTTAGGGTCTCAGCAAACTTTAAAGGGCACCTCAAGATGACTTTTAATGATTTAAAATAAGAGCCAAAAAGTAAAACAGGTTAAAAAAGATTTAATCCACCCCTCAACAACTGTTTTCTTTAAAGAACCAGGGATCTCACTGTATATATATTTAAAAGTGGATTTTTTATTTACTTACTTAAAAGCTGGAAAAGTAATATGAAATAATAGAATTTTAAAGCATCATGTGCAATTATTTTTATTTTTTACAATAAATCAGTTTTTTACTCGTTTTTTTACTAGCCAAGATTGCATTAGATATAAATTGTAAAAAACGTTTTTTTTTTAAATCTTTATAGAGATACCTTTAGAAACCTTTAACTGAGCAGACTGTGAAAGATGTCTAAACTTTTGACTCATACTGTGTGTGCATTTGCTATTCATCTTTCATAATATAATTTCTATTTAATTTAAGGAATGTCATTTTAAAAAAAGTTGATGTTGATGACTCTGTTCTTGATTTGATGTGATCTGTGTCCCTGACACTAATATCAGTTTTCTCTCCTCATGCAGGAACGGTATCGGCAAGATTGCAATTTGGCTGTGCAGCTGTTGAAGTGCAATAAATCGCATTTCAGGAATCACAAGTTTGCTGATGTAAGTAGTAGTATCCGTTAAAGCACACCCCCTCCAACATTTTTAGGAACCATTCACCAAAAATTTAAATTCTATTTTACTTATCCTCATGTTCATTCGATCTAGGGTTACCAACCGTCCTTTGTTACCTGGGACACTGTATATTTTTATTTATATTTTATGTATGTATATATATATATATATATATATACGCAATAAGGTACGAGAGGCTGTGCTGTATCATTGAAGGGCGTTATAAAGCACAATGCAATCCCTTCAGCCATGATTTATTCACGATACAGCACTGCCTCAAGTACCTTATTGCTTTTATAGAACCGTTACCACACAATACAAAGTATTAAAACTAACAAAAGATGTATTGAAATTGAAGCAAGTTTGTTAAAAGCAGCCCTTCCGCTAAAAAATAGTTCCTGACAGCAAAAGTAAAGTTCAAGAGAATGTTCCCGAACACGCCTCTCATCTAATGGAGCTTTAATAAAAAATAGAGAATAGCTTATCATCCGCTGCATCATTTATTTTTTTTAACACCATATATGATATTTTCTCACACACATACATCTGATTATCTCTCAGCATGACAAAACATCTGTTTTCCGTCTTTTATCATCATGACAGTGTAAAATTAAAGATGAAAGATGCAACATAACGCCAGCAGGGGTCACTCATACTTCATTAAATAAATAACACATTTAATTTAGCCGAAATGCATAATACACGGAACAGTTTTATGCTGTATTATTGATTATTTATGTTGCTAAGGGTGGTTGCTAAGGGTGTTGCTCAGTGATACACAGAACCGTTGGGTGAAGCAGAACTTAAATCTGGTTTGCAACGACATGAGGATGAGTAAATGATATGAGAATTTTCATTTTTGTTTGAACTATCCCTGCAGCACAGCACTTGTTGGAGTCTGAATGTGTTTTGCAATCCGCAGTGACACTCATGGACTGTGCTGAGAGAGAGAGAGAGAGCACGATTGCCCAATGACTTTATTGTTATGGACATGGACCTCTGATTTTACGGACTGGGATCAGAGAGGAATAGTCAGAGAGAGAGATGAAGAGAAAGGATTTAAAAAGAAAAAAAAGCCATGTCCGCAGGATGTGCTTTATGGCAGTGTTTAGCATGGAGAGTGTCTGTTAGGGCAGTCGTGCTGCGAGACATGGCTGGTCTTTGGATACGGACGGTCTCGCTGGCAGAGAAAAGGCACAGTATTGACAAGGTGCCAAACTCCAGACACATCCGTCTGTTTGGCCTTTGTGTCTGTCCGTGGGGGGAAATAGGACAGATTTCAGGCTGATGGACAGCTCTGTGTGTGCATGAACAGAGACGTATGATAAGACAGCTTGACCCCATGGGCATATGAGTATTGAACACATCAGGACATTATCGCCTGTGCTCTACATTAAACCCATCTATCACTCTGTCTGCCCTCGTTGTTTTATTCTGCAAACCACATTAAGTCCTGGCCAAAGCGAGGACAGCACTTTTTGCATATTTTCTGTTTGAACCGCTTGTCTTGTTTTAAATGCATTAATTCTTAAGCACCTTTTTTGTTTTTTTTGCATAAAGATTAGCATGCAATTCATGGATTTAAAATTTACACATATATATATATATATATATAAGTGCTTAAATCAGAAAATAAGTACAATGTACTAATTGTTTTCATATTAAGGCCACCTAATATAAATTGGGACCACAATTTTAGTTTTGTAAAGGCATTAATTCAAAGGCAAAATTTGTATTTGTCATTTCTAAACAAATTTTTTTTTAGCTGGACCCCATGTTTTGAATCGTGAGAAATTCAGTTACGTTTGTCCAAACTTTTAGGTTATGCAGAGAGAGATGGCATTAAATCTACTTGCCATATTGGCTGAGTGAGAGAGTGTGGGCGCAGGATCTTCCTCCTTGGCAGCAATTAATTCACAAAGGATCTTTCTTCATCCTTTTTTAATTTATTGAATTGACAGCAGTGACTAATCTCTAGAATTATGATCTCTCTAGGAGAGCTACAGCGATGGAGTGAGTTCACTGGAACCTTGGTATTTTTAGAAGAAATTTGATTCACTGTCCAGATTATCCTCTTGCCCTGCTCTCGTGAACTCTGTAATTCATTATTCTGTAAGGCAGAGACCACAGATTGTTTCTTTGGATATTTTAAGGCTCGACTGAGCCAAAGCCATTACCTGTGTTCATCCTCTTACTGCTAACATACAGCCGCTGTTGTAAAGCATCCACTTGTGAAGCATCATTCTCCAAATGAATGTCAAACTGATCTGCACTGGAAGCGTGTATGCATCAAACAGGCCGCTTGTGTATTCTATCACAGCTTTAGAAGTGCTTTGAGAACTTGAGAGCTATTATGCTTCCGTCCAGTGTTGGGAATCTGAGAGTTATTATAGTGGCTCTCATGTAGAGCCAATTGTCTATATTTAGCTAAACATGGAAATTATGCACAGTAATTGGCATGCGATGGTTAAGTGTAGGTCACTGCAAAAATGAGTAGAATTGCAACCTGTCTATGTAAAGGTCGTTTAGAAAGATGACGACTAACATGACACTAGATAAAGAAGATGCTGGTACCATTAAATGGGCACACAAGTGCTATTGCAATTTTGTATGTGTTTGGTGCCGTTTAAAGGGTTAGTTCAGCCCAAAATGAAAATTCTGTCATTAATTACTTACTCTCATGTTGTTCCAAACCCGTGAGACCTTCGGTCATCTTCAGAACACAAGTTAAGATATTTTTGTGAAATCAGAGAGCTATCTAACTCCCAGTGGACAGCAACACAACTGAAATGTTCCCAGGTCACGAAACTTAGTAAATTCATAGGTAAAACTGTCCATGTGACATCAGTGGCTCAACTACAGTTTTGTAAAGAAAACGTGCGTACACTTTTCTGTAGGCGTAAACAACCACAGATTACCACGTGTGTGCACTTTCCCCCCCGAACGTAAACAATGCTGATTATGTCAAATACATTCAGTTCTTAAGTAATCTCCAAAATGGTGGAAGACATAATTCAGGGGAGAAGAATGGTTGTGTAAATTAATGTTATTTTTGTTTTCTTTGCGCAAAAAAAAAAAAAAAAAATTCTCATAGCATTGCAAAACTGAAGTTAAGCCACTGATGTCACGTGGACTGTTTTATCAATTTATTTACTATGTTTCTGGAGCTGGGAACAATTCAGTTGTGTTGCTGTCTATGAAGGGACAGAGAGCTCTACGATTTCATTAAAAATATCTTAATTTGTGTTCTGAAGATGAACAAAGGTCTTACGGTTTTGGAACGATTGAATTTTTATTTTGGGGTAAACTACCCCTTTAAGAGGTTTGACTTGCAGGATAAAGTCTAGTTCATACTGAAGATTATTTTTGTCAAGAGCATGTATCTGATTAAATCTGATTGTATACTTAGTTTTTTTTGTGTATGCAATGATAAATGCGTAAAGTGCGTGTGATGTTAATTTTGTCATCAGCATTGTACATGTCCCACCCAATTTTTTACAGTGGTCACACATTTACACTTTAAATTATTTGGTCCACTAGGTGGCTACTCTAGCCAAGGTCTAAAAAGAAATGGAAGAGACAGAAGAACTACCAGAGACCTTGTGCGAGTTGGTTAAGAGATATTAGCAACTGCAGATTTAAGACAGTCGTAACAACCGGAGAGAAGTAGCTGATACACTGGACAAAGATTTAACTTTCTAGTGTGCATTTGTCAGGCGGATGTGTACATTTAAAGAGTCTAATTTGAATGCTTGTGTTTGGCTGTAGTGGAGCACTTCTGCATCATCTGACTTCCCACATTAGCATGTGATGCTGCAGTGGTCATGGGATACTGATGCCCACTGGGACAATTAATTTAGGCAGCGTCATGTAGATTTCTGAGCTAGAAGGCCATGTGGGGGTCAGGCTTGGAAGTGTCGTCTGGACAAATCAATTCTCCCGTGCCCCATGCTCAGAGGAAGTAAGGGCTTTGTGGGTAATTGCTGCCCCGCAGGATCATTACAACATAAAGCTGAGCGGGGCTGTGTGATCACTGATTTTCCCTGCCTGTTTTCCATAAATCAATGACTTGGGCTGGCTTCGTTAAATTGTGTCACACTACAGAATGAAATAAAGGCCTCATCACCTGCCTTTTTTCTTTTAGTCTCTCTCTCTCTCTCTTTCTGTCTGTCTTATCCCTCTTCAGTAATAATCTAATTTGAGGTGAGCTGCTTACTCTTTATTCTTCTAGGCTGGGCAGATATTGGATGGTGTTAAATGGACAAAAACCTATTTTCTGCTTTTCTTGATCATGACTGAGATAACCTTCATTGGGCAAGTATGGTAGAAAGACTTCACCAGACTTCCTATTCATATCCCAGTGAGTGAAATTGCACATTTTAAGATTACTTGCAAGAAAAGATTCATCCACAAAATGTGCAAGCTACATAGATCTTGTGACAACAAATGTGGTTCCAAGAAAAAAGAAAAGGATTGAGATAATTTATTTAACTTGGTATTATTCCAAACTTTCTTTCTTGGAGCACAGATGATGATTATATGGACTATTTTATAGTACTATATTGTCCTTTTTGGAGCCCAAGAAACTGAATGAACTCTGATTATTTATTCAAAATAAGGCCTGCTGGTGGTTACAAGTTCTCATTATCCAGGATTTTTTTCAGGTTGATGGATAACCTGTCTTTTATAGTTTTTTTTAATCACCGAAAAAACAATTTCTAAAATTAAACCCTTGTCACGTTTGTGTTTATTTTCTCTATAATGTTTTGCAGTTGCCATATGAGCTGCAGGACATGGTGAACAAGCACATGAAGAGTAGCTTGCCTAACAAGACTCAGGGCTCTCCGGGAGCTCAAGCCCAGGATCCTGACACTCTAAGCCTGACTCCCGCAGACGTAGTGCCCACTTCAGTGATCGCTCGTGTTCTTGAGAAGCCAGAGCCCCTGGTGCTCAACTCAGCCCAGTCTAGCAGCAGCGCAGGTCGGCCGGTGGCTGAAGATGTGTTCGTACACGTGGACATGACAGGACCCCAAGACGACAGTGGAGGGCGTGAAAACGGGGGTCCTGTTCATGCCAGGCCTCCAGTGGGAGCTGGTTCTGACCAGCAGCATGTAAACGGCATGTGTCGAAGCCAGGGCAGCCTGGATGGTCCAACAGGAGAAGATGGGGCAGCCGCCTCTTTTGAGAAGTTGAATCCTTATCCGGCACCTCCACCACCAAACCCGCTGTACCCCGGTCGCAAAGTGATCGAGTTCTCCTCCGACGACAAAGTCAAGATTCCCAAGAACAGCCCACTGCCCAATTGCACCTACGCTACTCGTCAGGCCATTTCTCTTAGCCTTGTGCAGAACGAAGAGGAGGCAGCCGAGCGCCAGCGCACCGTGCCCAATAGCCCTGCTGTGTCCGATGGGGGTTGGCGGTCCGGGACCTCCTCGTCTTCTGGTGGAGGGCATGCTTCTCACCAGCGCACACCTCCGCAGATGGATGCTACAGACACCCTCTCCAGTCATTCGAGTCCCTTTAGCAGCCCCCCTCAGCCCCCGAGCGCCTTTGCAAGCTCTGGCAGCTCAGAGGAGGACCTACTGGCCAACTGGCAGCGCATGTTTGTAGAAAAAATGGCGCCATCCACAGAAGGCTCCCTCGTGAACCGCACGTCCTTCAGCAGTGAGACGGTGAAAGATCTCCAAAGTCGTCACAACGGAAAATCAGGAGTAGGGGCTCTGAGAGGTGCTTACTCTGATGGCGAGGAGGGATCCTCGGCCCAGAGCTGGACAGCAAGTAGAGAGTCCAGTTTGGATACAGACACCAGCAGCATGGCAGACCTGCGGGCAAAAAAGACTCAGTACGCCGGTGACTTCTCCCAGGAAGAGGGTGAACACCTACTTATGGCCCTTGATCCACTTGATAATGATGGTGCTAGTGGTGACACCATGGTCACCATTGAGAGCAGCCCGGCCTCTGCTAAGCGTCAAGAGTTTGCTGAAGATGCTAACTCCGCAGGAAGTTCAGCCGAGGAGCGAGATATCCTGCCCCAGGACTTTCCTGTCATCGGCTCAAGAGTCCTAGCTGCGCTTGAGGATTATGCAGACAAGCCACCTCAGACTGGCTCCTCGCGACCTCTGAAGAGCCCCAAGAGAATGGGGGTTCATCACTTGCACCGCAAAGACAGCCTTACCAGAGCTCAAGAGCATGGAAACTTGCTGGACTGAGACTTCCAGGCTTATCCTTCTCTTCTTTCTTTGACCTCGAGTGCTCTTCGTCTTACTAGCAATCTCTAGGCATAGCAGCGGATACAAGAAGCGGAAGGGATCGGATCAGCATTGCTGTAGATATCCCTGATCATGCTGCTGTTGCCGAGGCATCATTGTAACTCTTCTCGAGCTCTTTTATCTGTGGAACCTATGGTATTGATGGCATCCGTGGTGAAGTACTTCAGTCAGTCTGGCTTTGAGTGCACGGTGCTTCAGGGATCGTAAAAGAATGTCGTTGTCTGAATGAAGGTGATTTTCACCAGTCCAAGACTCGGTTCTGTTCGATGTGACATGATTGAGTGGGCAACAGCAGGACACCGCCATACGACAACACTTGTGTAAGAGAAGGAGTTCAAGATTGGGCAGCATTAGGAAGAATCCCTGTGGCACTATACGGACATGGAACATCTCACATAATGGGTGTTTTGACATTTGCTTTTGCCCTTGGGTGAGGGTTTTCTACCCGGATAATGATATCTATCCAGTATCCCAGTGCTTTGTTACGGGAGATTGGGATATCACCGAATGGCCACAGCTTCACAGATACCACTGTGTCAGGCGTTCTGCTGTCTGAAGCAGATTAAATGTAATCTATGGGACTCTCTTGTCAATTTTCAGTGCCTAACCCTTGCTCTGACAGAGGGGGCTCTCCATCACCCTTTAAAAGAACATCTTGTTCCTTTAGCCTGCTTTTAGTCATCATAAACTGAGAGGATCCTTCACCTCCAATTTCAGTTACCTCTCTTCATTGATCTACCACTGTATTTCAACACCCAAGCTAAAGACAGCTTTTGTACTTTAATAATTTGATTTCGATGTATTTGGCTATATGTTTTAATGATCGAGTATACTTCCTGATTTTCATTCTCATCTGTTTTGTTTGACTAATGATCGACTATGATTTGAAGTAAATATATAGAGTTTGTTTTGTGTATTTATTTGTCTTTTGCTGGTCTAAAGTGTCCACATAACTTCCCTCAAAGCTGTTAAGCACTTGCAGAAGTGTGTATAAGTGCACAGGTTATGAATCCTGTCATGAAATGAGGTGGTGTACAATCCCTTTTACACATTAGTTGCTACACTGTAATACAATTGAAATTGAACACAAACAGTGCTGTTTGGCATTTGAAATATTTAACAATTTGGGTTTTTTTTTTTTCAAAGGTCAGTATTTAAGAGTAAAAAAAACTCTGCAAGTAAGGCTGAAATGTTAAAATGTGTCATTGGTATTTCATGTATTAATGTGACCCCCTGCTGCTGACAGCACAAATTGCCTTTCAGAGGGCATATTAATATTTAAAAACTATGCATATAGTACTGTGTAAAAACACCATAAAAGTCCCCCAACGCTTTGCTCTTCTGTGACGACATTACTGACTTCTAAATAAAAGCTAAAAAGCAGAAGTTTCAGCCAGAAACATGCCTTTGTTCGATTGGCACTGATTAGAACACATTATTTAGGTGATTTTTTTTTTTTTTTTTGATTTCAAGAAAAGCCGTGTTTTGATCTTAACGAATGTAATCATCTTTATGTAGCATCTGTTTTCATTAGTTCCTCGTTGTTCTTTAGCTGATGCTAATGCTGTATGCATTTTAAGGGGACTGTGCATCCCGTCATCATTTGGTGTGTTTTTCTGTTTGTATATTTGTGTGTAAATCTGATTTCTCATGATTATGGATGATCAATCTGTCCAGCAGATACTTTCTATAATTTTTTTTTCTTCGTCTGTGCTGAGTGTTCCCGTCTTAAATTTCAGTCGTTTCATTTCAAGCCTTGTTCAAATAGCGTTTTAACATTTATCAGCTTTTCTCAAACAATACGTTTCAGATGCGACGACTTCATTCTTTTGTTTTGATAAATATATTTTAGAGACGATTAAACTCTGTGTTGCCTTTTTTGTGCTTTTTAGTCATTATCCAGATGTCCAAGTACTTCATGCAGTATTGTACTCTTAAAAAATCAGTGTATTTTTTTGGAAACTGGACACACTTTAACCTCCACCCTTACCCTACAGGTGATACGCAACAGTATTCTTCATGCATAAGAGTGTGTTGTGTACGATTTGTCTTTTATTCATGATCATATCAGTGAGTCAGAAGCTACAGCAGCATGTATTACACTTTAACGGTATTCCTGGAAGGACATCAGACTTTTGTAAAACGCTTGCTGTATATATATTCACCTCATAGCTGGTCTGCCACAGCACTCCTTGTCCTGAATAATTCAGCTATATGTTCCTCAGTGAAGGGCAGAATGTGCGATCGTAGGGCTCTGAAGTCCACACTTGAAGTCTTGTCTTACACTTCGGTCTTCGTATGTAGTTATCAGTCTTGCTCTGCAATATATGGGAGTACCATTAATAGCCCATGATTAATTGAAGTGTAACTACCCACCATGCTGAATAATTAATATTTTATCATGTTCTAAAATAGTTCTGTGATGCTTTAAAGAGACCGAGTACAGCCCATCTGGGTCTGGCATGACGAAATAGACTCTCTTAAATATTTCAGTCTCGTCAGATGTTACACGGACCGCAGGTCATGCAAATAAATACACAAAAAGGCACGACAAAGGTCGGAATGTGCAATACACCGAGTGCATAGATAGGCCTTTCTCCTCTGCTCTCATTCAACTTTAATAACTCCAATTTAATTGCACGCATAAGAGACGTGCATGTCATCTTTAATCCAAGGTGACCCTCTGGTATGCTGTGCGCAAGTCTTTCAAAATCTTTGCTGAGAAATCTAAGAAATAATAAAAAATAAAATAAAAATGTCTAGGTTATTCTCCAACCAACTCTCTAATCCACCTTCTACCCAAAGCTGACGTCTCTGTGATGGAACACATATTCAATTCATCTTATCTTCTCTTTAACCTTCAAGACGGTGCATAATCCACGCTCCTTTTTCTTTGATCTATGAATGTTTTTATTCATCAGTAGGCCAACTTTCATGTAGCCATCAACAAAATGTAAAATGTCAAGTCAAATTAAGTCTGAAATTAGCCTTTGTTATTGACTCACGCCCTTGTATTTGACCCCGTTTACTTTAATACACATTCCTGGTTTTACTGTCATGGTGATCTTTCATCATAATGTAATTAACTCACTGCCCTTTTGCAATGGCTCTTTTTTCCCTGTTGGTTAATGTTCACCAAGAGCCATCGTTTAAGCATCGAAACAACAAACTCGTATCCAGGATTCATTTCAGTATGAAACGACTAATTCTCGAACCCAGTCAAGTTTTTTGTTGAAAATCCTGTTTGACTTGAAAATGTCTTGGAAGTAAAAATTAGTTGTGTTTCGTAGTGAGAAATTTCTTTGTTAGTTGCATTTTATTTTATTAAACCTCTGTGTTTGAAGTTATTGGAGTTTAAGTTCTGTGAAACTCGAGATATTACTGTCCTGATGCTTTTACATGCTGGTGGAATTTCATTGATTATGAGGGGTTTTCTAAAGGTGCAAAAAGCAGATTTGTGTTGATGTTGGCTCGCACAATCCCATCTCAGATCTGTGCATTTTTACAGTTTGTCTTCTGAACTTGTCCATAACTCCTCAGACAGATTTCTGGTGCATACCTTGTCTTATATGTGTGTAA
This sequence comes from Enteromius argenteus, assembly GCA_032357425.1. Lineage (NCBI taxonomy): Eukaryota > Metazoa > Chordata > Actinopteri > Cypriniformes > Cyprinidae > Enteromius > Enteromius argenteus. Next base: position 2,297,419 of record JAUCMR010000028.1, read on the forward strand.
CTGTAGCAACATGGTGCTTTTTTCCCTCCTTTTGATCTCCGTCCCATTGCAGTGTCATTTTTCACCACAGTTTAAAGACATTTATTTTAAACCACCACCACCACCACCAAAAAAAATAAATAATTATGACTGGACTAATTTTATTTTCTGAATTTGTAAACTGATGTATATTTTAAAAGAAATAAAACTATTTTAAACACTTGTTTTGAACTGTACACTTTTGCGGCGTCACCTCCAGGCACTGCTATGATGTGTGTGTTTTTTTTCTGTCATATGAGGTCATTCTAGCCGTGGAGCGGCAGTGACGAGACAGGAGTGCCCACTGCTGGTCATGAGGGTCCGGTGCTCGTCAGTGGGTGGATACAAGCACCTAGCAACAGTGTGCCAACAGTCCTTCATTGTAATTGTCAAAACAATTACAGGCACTAATTAGGGTCAGCAAAGCATATCAACAGACTATTTGCTGTTTTGTCTGACATAATTGCGTAAATTAACACCTCGAGACTGTTTAAAAAAACAGCATAATTTAAAAAAAAAACAAAAAACCTTTCCTCTTGTGATTCATTTATATTTCTAATCAGGTTTTTGTGTAGAACTGTTAATTTTCATTATTATATTTTAACTATTGCATGATTAGCTTGTTCAGGGTGCAGATCTGCTTGTTTTACTTGTTCTAATAGCCCGAATGCAAAATCTGCATTGCATTGTAAGATTCACAAAATGATCCACCTTTTTCCAGAGGTAAATGGGCGCCGCCATTTGTAAATTCAAATTAGCTTCCGGTCTCAACTGCGTCCAGCTATTCTTAGCTGCACAAAACAGTTCCTTTTGCTGCTTGATATTGAAAACTGGTGTGTCTTATGTTATTTTAATGGATTATCTTAATTTTTTGTGCAAACAGTTTTACTGTACATTGTTATTCTCCTCGTTATTTAGCCTCTAACGAACCGGAAGTCTCACCCATAGGTTTACTTCCGCTTTGAGGAAAAAGGTGAATATCCTTGCTTTTTTTGTGAAATCACACCACAAGAGTACTGTTGTGGTAAATATCAGCACAGTTTCAGATTCACACACAGACATAGATTACACCACTGCAAAAGTGATAATTGCATATCACTAAACCCTTTTACTGCGATATTAATCTTTTTATCTGATTATAGAGGTTATCATTTCCAATTTATTTTGCAGACAAATTATCTGTGAATTTGTGAGACTTTCACTTCATGTAGCACTAAATAAATAGAAGAAAATGCAATAATTGGTAACACTTTGTACAGATAAACATGAATACAAATTGAATAAGGTGAACTGATTTCTGAAATGGAAACTGGGAACAACATCAATTTCAGTCTAAATCCAACTAAAATCTCATTTGTTATTATATAGAGAATGTTTGAACAATTTAGTTTTTTAGTGGTTATGGGTTTCCTATTCTGTTTTTGCAATTATTTATTACATTTGATTATTATGATTTGGGGTCTGGTTTTAATACAATTCATCAGAAATCTCACTATGAAAGAGTTCATTGCATTTAGATTTTTTAGCCACTTGAGAGCACACACACTCAACAGGAAGTGCGTATGCAAGACTGTCCCGGGTCTTAAAGGAACACTCCACTTTTTTTGAAAAGAGGCTAATTTTCCCAACTCCTCTAGAGGTAAACAGCTAAGGTTTACTGTTTTTAAATCCATTCAGGCCATCTCTGGGTCTGGCGGTAGCACTTTAAGATGTGAATCTGGTTAGACTATTAGCATCATGCTTAGAAAAAAATATCAAAACTCTTTGGTCATTTCTATTTAAAACTTGACTCTTCTTTAGCAACATTGTATACTAACTCCGATGGAGCTATACTCTCATTCAGGCATAATAATCAAGGAACATTGCTGCCGTATTATGGGTGCAGCAGGCATAATGATATTATGCACCTAAAACAAATAGTCCCCAGCAAAAGGTCCTTGATTATTACACCGGAATGAGAGTATAGTCCCTAGTTATTTCAGCCTAGAAAATTGCAACTTTTTCTTTTCCGTTGGTCTTAGTACACAATGCAACTACAGAGGGGTCAAGTTTTAAATAGGAAAATTAATTAAACTCTTTGGTCATTTTTGAGCATGATGCTAATGGTCTAATCAGATTCAATGATCTATGCTAAGCTACAGCTAAAAGAACTACCGCCAAAAAAAAAAAGTGGCGTGTTTCTTTAAAAAAAACTAAACGCACACTAAACCTCTAGAGCAGTATTTAAAGCTTTTACAGCAATTACAACCTTTATACCTTTTCAAACGTTTCAAAATGCTCTTCCTGTTCTTAATTAGGCTTAATATTTAGCATTTCTGAAAATTTATTTTTTATTATTATTATTTTAAATCATATTTTAATTTAATATGATATTATAGTGTTTTAAATAATCATATTATTTTACCCTCACCACAGGATACTGTGATATTGGCTATGTGTGTATGGACGTTACTGCGTTGCGACAGTGAAGCTTTTGGGAACCTTTAAAATGCAAAACGATCCCACACACAAAGGCTAAAAGTAGCGTAATGTTAGCACCCAGTGTTGTGTTCGGTTCCTGGATGAATTTGTGTGGTTTCAAAGACCATTGAAGATTCAATGATGAACTAAAGACAATTGGACGGAACCTACAGAAAGACTTGAGATTTCAGCATTTTTGTGCACTATGTGTCCTGACTCAGTTCTCATTTCAGTTCTTTCCAGATCAGACTAATGAGTATTTCATCATGCTGTATCCTTTAGTATACTCCTGTCAGTGAAGAGGATTCATTACAGCATTACCCACTGGAAAACTGGCCTTCCATTTGTCTAAGTTCTCTAGCAGCTTGGTAGATTGATTGGAGGCCTTTCATTAATTATAGACAATGATCTTCTTCCTTATTATTTGCCTTTCCTGGCAGCTGCTGAATGAGAGAGGAGATAGACAATTGGTTGGTGTTGGTGTCCATTTCCTTATTCGATCCCTGACCGGAAATAGAGAGCTGCTGCTTCAAAGTCATGGATAAAAATAACTGCAAGCAAAATAAATGTGATATTAACATATATAAATATTTATGGTGACACTTTACAATTTCAGCAATTACTAAGGCATTATTAAAATCACAAGTTGTGTTTGTTAACATTAGTTGATGCATTGTGAACTAACACGAATAAACAATGAATTATTGTATTTTCATTAACATTAACAAAGATGAATAAATAATGTAAAATATAGACATACACGTGCACAGTGTTGCAACATATGCTCTGGCTGTACTCCTTGTCATAAAAGAGGTTTGTAAATCTAGATTTCGTGTAAATAAATCCTTGCTTTATGCTGCACGAAGCTTGTGAACCACACTCTATGGTGGATTGAATTATTTACTCTGCACAAATGCTTTTAATACCCTCATGCTGTAACTGCATGTCAAATACTCAAAAACCACACTGACTCTTCCGTAGATTTTATAAGAGAAGCACGTCTAAAAACAGCACGTTTTTGAACCATTATCACTGAAGAGAAAAGAGCAGGTTAAAAATGCATGAAGCACAAAGGTCTGTTAAGACGTAAATGTGGATCACAGTTGTTCTAAAAGGTATAAACAACATAATCAGCTTTGTGCAGGAGCTGCTGTAACAGCACTGAAGCACTGAAACATGACGCGATGTGACTGTAATGGTAATGTCTGCCTGTTTTCACTGCGCTGAGGCACTTTTAATGCTCGGATGTATTCCGAGTAGGAGTATCGTATTTAAGCTGCACAACTGCCTGAATTCAAATGAAGGAGACTGTGAAAAGATGGTGACATCAAACAGCATCAGAGGACATCAGACACCACACTGATGTCCTCTGAAGCACACACACCTGTGTAATGGAAACAGACAGGTGTTCAGTGGAGAGACCACTGGTCAGGTATATATACAGTCAAACCAAACATTATTTATTTATTATTTATCTTTTTTTTACAAGTTGGTGTGGGGTACTGTAATTCATTTAAATAAAGTGAACTGTGACGTACCCAAAAATTCTTCACACAGTGGACTACCAGTAACCAAAAATTTTTCAGACGCTTTGACATGACCATGTTTTGACCCCAGTCTGAACAAAATTAAGCATTGCTTGGTAATGTTTGCCCTAAATTGGTATTATCTAATTGTGTAACACCTGACAGTTATTCAACTGAATTCATTACATACCTTTCTGTAAAGGTATTCTGACATTATCAAGATGAATTTGTCCTGACACAGTTTAACTCTGAGTTCTTGTCATGTTTTATTATCATTTTCTATACTATAGCATGTCTGAATAATCTTTGGTTTGACTGTATAGATATGAATATGTGACCCAGGACCACAAAACCAGTCATTTTTTTTAAAACTGAGATTTATACATGATCTGAAAGAAAATAAGCTTGACTGATGTATGGTTTGTTAGGATAGGACAATATTTGAGATACAACCACTTAAAAGTCTAGAATCTAAGGGTGCAAAAAAAAATTTTGAGAAATTCACCTTTAAAGATGTTAGAAAGCGTCTAAAAAACGAGCGAGTCTGTTTTCACTCCCCTTGTGACGTTGCAAAGGGGTCTCATTATAATATTGCCACCCCTTAATGTTTCCACCTGCTGCTCGTGCAATGGCAAAATTTAGAGCAAAACATGCTAACTGTTCTGTATTTGGGTGCACAGATGAGCACAGAACACTATTTACAGTCCCAGCCTCAGAGGAGACAAGAGAACAATGGATTTATTCATTTATTTAAAGTATATTGCTGCTGCCACACATGTAACGTGATTTATTTCCCAGCTGTTTACCTTCACTGACATAACCAACTGTTCTTGTATCTCGTGTGTTTTAAACGTAAACTTGTGTGTATGAGAACTTAGTTTAGTACTCACATGCCTTTGACAGCCGTTTTCTGTCTATGCTTCGGATGTATCCACTCAGAAAACCTTATATCAGAAGTTTAAACCAATAAGGTTTAAAATGCATGATTTCAGTACGATAGACATGATAATCAGAATCAAAACAGATGTTTTTAGCAGGTACGAGCTGTAATGGCACAGATATATTCCGGAAAATAAAAGCTCATTTGCATTTAAAGAAACAGGCACAAAAAACAGTGTTTCTGCTTCCACTCAAAATAAGCATTTTCAAAATTATATAATACATGATCTATACGGTATTTTGAGCTAAAACTTCACAGACACGTTCTGGGCACACCAGACATTTATATTACATTTTGTAAAAAGGAGCATAATATGTCTCCTTTAATATCCTAATGATTTTGGCATAAATGAAAAATCTGTTATTTTGACCTATGCAATTAGTTATTGCTACAAAACTGCCCATGCACACAAGAAGAACAAAAAAAGCAGAGCAAAAAGCATTTAAAAAGGTGTAAACTGATTTATTCAGGCATCAGGCCATCACATCAACCCTATACAGCTCATCTAACAGAGTATGCTGTTATTGGTTAAATACAGTATATTTATAAATAGACTGTACATCTGTAAAATAAATAATTCACTATTGCGTATTATAAGTCACTTGGTGTTTAAGGTTTCTGTTCCAGCTTTGAACGGTCTTGCTCTAAGTGCTACAGGTCATGCAGCGTGAGAGGTTGCACACTAACTGGTGGTCTCGCAGTAGTCGTACAGTGCAAGCACAAAACATCGGCAGCTCCAGTATCACATCTCTGTCTCTGCCAAAAAGCTCTCACCCAGTCCTGATGTCATCAGGACCATCTGGGAGCTGGAAGAGTCTGGAAGGGTCAGAGACAATTTGGTAAATGTTTGAAACGTGTAAAGAGGACAGGAATTTGGCTTTTCCAGTTTCTTCTTTCTAGGGATAGTTCACGTTCTCTCATCTTTATTCACCCTCAAACCTGCATGACTTTCTTTTTACCCGGTCTGCTTTTGGAAAATATCCTGGCCGCTCTTCTTCATATACACTGAGCTGCTTGCATAAGGCTGCGTTTACTTTTAAAAATAATATAATAATTTATAATTATAAAGATACAGAAAGTACCATAATATTGTGAAACACTGTTATAATTTAAAATAACAGTTTGCTATTTTAATGTTTTAAAATATTATTAATTCCTGTGATCAAAGCTGAATTTTCAGCATCATTACTCCAGTCTACTTCAGAAAGGATTTTAATATGCTGATTTGCTGCTCATTATTTTCAGTAAATGAATCAAGTACAGTTGTGCTGCCTAATAGTTTTTGTGCAAGCCTTATTTCATGATTACTTGATGAATAAATGTTAAGTAGAACAGAATTTATTTGATATATATATATATATATATATATATATATAATATCTTTTTAAACAATCTGTCCTTTTTGAATATATTTATATATATTCTACATATATATA
>JAUCMR010000028.1:2312247-2353773 GCA_032357425.1 Enteromius argenteus
ACAACGACACACAGCGTCTCCAGAACATGGCGCCCGCAGCAACACTACAGCCAGAATAATAGCTCCGCCTTCTTTCTCTGCGTGAACATTTGGGTGGCGTGATGTAGAATAGTGGGAGCATGTTTATTAAACAAGCCGTTTTAGGGGTGTGTGAACAAGTCATAACTTTTTATAAAGAATATCTCTTTGGTTTTGAAACTTTAATCTTTGCAACTTCAGGGATCAGCTACATCTGTAACACTCCAAATTTGAAATTGCATCATATGACCCCTTTAAGTTTTTTTGTATGGAAACTGTCTTTAGTAAACACTGTTAACTGGTGAAGCTGTGATTTTACCCGATTTGGCTCCATCAGGAGGAAGCATGCCACAAATGAGGCGAACCGCTTCATCTCCCAGCATGCAGTCCCCTAAATCCAAGGACACCAGTGAGGGGTGAGTGGTGAGGGCTGCATTCAGGGTGACCAGTCCTGCATCTAAAAGTGGACTTCCGTGGAGACTGCAAAGGCACAGGAAAAGAGCCAGACATTATTCTCTGTGCTACATTTGCATTCCCTGAAGAAAAATGACAACGCTTTCAAGATAGCAGAAGTGTTTTTGTTGGTTTTGCATTAAAAAATAAATAAATAAAAAATCACTTTGCTGTTGTCAGACTGTTTTCTGCCAACTGCGTACAAGACATGTTTATATTAACAGGATAAATATACAATGTGCTTTCCAAAAATACAGTCAGTTAAAAGCGAATTAATTAATTCACATAAATTTTACTACAAAACTAACTAACAAATAATAATAACAAACAAATAAATAAATTCCAAATAAGTAAATAATTTGAAAAGGGAGTAGTTAATGTAAAAAAAAAAAAAGTAGAAATGTAATACCATCTAAAAGGATTAATACTATTAATCGCTTAAACAGTCATAATCTGTAGTGAAGCAAATACAAATCATTCCCTTAAAATCCAACAGTATACCTCACTTATATATACTTAGTCACCTTTACTTAGTTGTTATACTTACTAGGATTCATTAAGTTACAGATCATTTTTGATGAGTAAAATGACTTGCTGCTATGAGTAAGCCACACTAAGAATATTCAGGTCGCCACAACAAAACTAATGACATTAATTCACCAGTGGGAGGCAGCCATGTGCTAATGTGTTAATAATGTGCAAGAAAACAACAGAAGAAGTAGTAATGGAGGTTAGCGCATGCGAGCAAGCAACGTTTTGAATTTGCGCGCTGACGCCGAGATATTACTGAAACCACTGAAGAAGAAGAGCGACTGCCACTGGATGAAGACTGATTGTTTCTACACAAAAATAATAAGGTAAGCTTAAAAATGTGTGTGTATGGAAATTCCGAAGTATAATTCAAGAACATGCCAAAAGTCGCCAAAGTCCCCTTTCTCTTGGGTTGTTTTTTTTTTTTTTTTTGCTTAGTAGTTTTGTTTATTTATAAGTTTTGTTTTCCTAAATGGCTTGATCAGGGGCTTGTTCCATAAAACAAGTTTACCAAATAAGCCAGGTTTATTTCAGTTAGTCTGACTTATTCCCAGTTCATTTGGTTTAAAATAAGTCGGACTATCTGCCATAAGCCTGGCTTATTTGGTAAACTTGTTTTATGGAACAGGCCCCTGGAATTGTTAAACACACTGAACTGTGCTGTAGAACGCCTGGAGCGATGTCGCTGCTCAGGATTGGTCGCTTGTCTTTTGCCTAACCAACAGTTTCTCTGGACATGCATGCGATTTGAGTAACGCAAACAAGGTAATAGTAAAAAAAACCTCAAAGAAATATTTGATTCATTTATAAAAGTCATGGTTGAGTAAATGTAAAGTTTGGGTCAATTAATGAAATGGCATGTCAATATAGGTGTAGATAACACTGAAAATTGATCATCCACATTTCCCTACTAATAATTTGTTCTATACAGGTGTCTGATGTTGATGCAGTCTGGGCACTAGAGTCTGTTGGGGTTCTGACTATCACTGAAGATGAAGTACGTCTCCAGATCTTCTCTGCCTTGACCCTGTGTCTTCTGCCATCGTTGTTCAGGAAAGTACTCCTCAACCATTTGCTTATGGCTTGTCATGTGCTACATTTGAATTACGTGTGTGTTATAAAGAACATTATCATTCATGTGTAATGGATGTTAAGATCACTCAATTTACTTGAGTAACTCTTACTTGCTTTTTTTAAAGCAATCAGTTTGCATGCTTTTAGCAAGTAAATTACACTGATGTTTGAAGAAATCCCAAGTTGCAGGAACTGTTACATGAGTTAGCAGAACTTGTAAGTTTACAACACTTTGTAAGTACAAATTTCAATTCTTATTTGACATTAGTTTTTTTTTTAAGGCAATTGGTTTGCATGCTTTTTTTTGAGTAAGGTCAACTAATTAGATTTTACAGTGTAGATATCTCCAACCCTAACCATAAATCTTAGAATAATAATAAAAAAAAACATGTAGATGTGTGGCTTTTTCAAACAAGTAGTTAACCTGATTAGAAATGCGAGCTGAAATCACACATGACCACATGATGTAAGTACAATAAGATTTACAAGAGAAAAAACAGGACTGAAGGTTGTAACTCTTCCCAATACAGCAAATGAATTTCCTATTAATAATAAGTCTGACTCACTAATAAAAGATTGTAAAAAGACCAATGACAATTCGGTATGCAAACTTTAATTTCATAAACACTAATAATAGGCCTATATTATACACAGGGCATTTTCAAAAATGCTAAAAAAACATGCATTTTTAAGCGCATTGCTTGTGTTTCCATTGCACAGTGCGTATTTTGTTGTATTAAAGGCTAGCCTACACAATGCAGATTTTAAAGTTTAGCTAGGGCAGGTGTGGATTTGTGGTTTGGGGGTCGCTTACTTGTCAAAGTCAAAAAGCCCACCAGTGATATTGTGTTTTCGACATGTCTCTATTCCCTTCTTCTAATTTAAGTCTGCTAAACTGACAGGAAACTTCTCCTCGATAACACCCTAGCGCTATAAATACGCGCGAGGAGGATAATAATACTAGTGACGCTTGCTAAAGAAGCACTCACAAGAGGGTCTGGACGGATCTGTTGGCCTTCAGAGCATCTGCCAGCTGCTTGGTCCGGCCGATGGTGGACACCACGCCGAGGTTGAGGTTGAGCTGCGCGAGAGAGTGCGACTCCGCCACGCCGCGACACACGCGGCCGAAGTCCCGGTCAGACAGCTGGCAGCCGCGCACCGACAGCAGCCGTACGCTGTTCTCCTTCAGACTGTCGCATATGTCTTTGATCTCCGCGCCGGACAGCGCCTCTCCCGTGATCTGAATAGAGCCCGGCAGCATCTCGGTGGTGTCAGGCTCGATTCACGGGCATTATGGATCCTGGAGGTCGGATCCGCGGCGTCTAATCCGGTGCACCGGGCTCGCAGTATCGCGGAAGGTGTGGTGCTGCTGATGCTGCTGTCTACTTTGTGCGTTTGTCACCCGACATGCTGGAGGATCCTCAAGGCTGTGAACCCAAGATGATGATGATGATGCTGGTGCTCTCGGTTACTATGGGCACCTCGCTCACGTTAAATTGTTCCCATCTCAGCAACGACACGGGCTTTAGGCGACTCCAGGCTTGAGGTAATCCGCCTGACAGCTGATGCTGGGATTGGCCACAAGGAGAGAACGCGTCTGTGCCGAGCGCCAGTGTGGAGAGCGGAAAATGGGCGCAAGGTAACGAGTGGAGGCTGGATGGATGATTAGTTGGGTCTTGGAAGTAGGTTGCATCTATTGCATGAAAAAGAACACCGGGGCAAGTTGTCACACACTTTACCCTATGTTTGTCAGCGTAGGTTTATTTTACAAAGTGAATTTCTGTGTTGTCACTACGAATAAATAGGCTAAATAAAAATATTTTGAAAAAAAAAATCAACATTTACAGGTAATTTAACACTTGTTTAACACAGGAAAATGCATATAGCTAGGTTTTGCAACAGAATGTTTAAACAACAAAAAATAATGTATAACTTATTTGAAACAAATGAACTTGTAAAACATTAAAAATGTAAAAATAAATACATTTGAATTCTTTATAAAATCATATAAAACGTGGCCATTGCCCCGACCTGACATTTTTGACAAATGTATTTTGTTTAACCACTCAGTTAACCCTGTAATATCTCGCACATGAAGTTTTATTTTGAATGAAACTTGTTTATTGAAGCTTTAGATAAAATCTAAAAATATGCAAAAGGTAGAATAGTTTGCATATATTTGCATGTGTTTGATACTTCAGGATTTTATGGCTCATATATGATATAGGCCTGAAGGAGAACTTGGAGCTCGTACTCGAGGTCGAGGAGGGAAAAAAAGTTTATTCAGAGGCCCAAATTGAACAAAAATATGCAATTTGGTGCAGTTGTTCTGATTGCATGTAATGTAAATCAATATTTCAAAACAATAGCAGACTTAAAATGTACACAAATATTAGTTATTACTCTATATCTTGCAAAACAATGCAGTGGAATGCAATGGTGATTGAGCTAAGTGTAAACAATTATGTATAATCAAGTTGCTTTAGTCCAGAAGTGTTATAGGTTTTATACTCATCTAATTGATTCTTGTCTGAATGTGTGTTGTTGTTATTGTATCCACTTGTTACCCAACAGCTACTATAAAAATATATATAAAACTTAGCCATTGTTTATATACATTCACAAATAATAGTCATCCGATGGCAGCTCTGTGGCACAGGTGGGTCTTGTGAATAATATATTGAATGGATCCACGTGAATGTGACTTGTTTCTTCTCTCAGGAGCAGTCTGAGGATGTGAAGGTGGATAGTATAACCAATTGTACCCAGAGCGTGTCTGGTTGCAAAGCCCTATCTGTGTGACGGCCTCAGTGAGAGAGGGAAACCTGAGCCCTGAATGAAACAAACACAATTAATTCTTAATGCATCCCAGTGTATGGACTCACCTTAACTTACCCTGATCAAAGCAGTCAACCAGAACACCATCTAAGAACTTAAAGAAAGTCTTTGTTTTAAACACTGTATAAAATAAACTTGAAAAACTTGGCCACAGGCTCTAGTCTCATGTATTATAGGGTTATGCTATAATTTTAGACAGGCTCTACAGAGCACTTAAAGTAGTTTAACCTACTTTGCAACCTTTTTGATGCAAATCTGAAACACTTTTATTTCGGGAAACGCAATAATAGGCCTTTGCCATTTCACTTCAAAGGTTTCTCTTCCGGGACTGTTTGAAAGCACTCTTTTACTCTTTGAAAGCATTTATTTAAAGAGGTCGTGTTATTGTATTTATTTATTTAAATGTCTTTTTGCCTTCTGAAACAAAACAAAAATTGCTTTTGAAACAAAGCAAATGTGGCTGTGATGCCTAGAACCCCTGATGATAGCTGGTCTCAATAGTCTTGCTATTTCCCATTTTGATGGGTTTCATACTGAGGACGTTGACAGGCTCTGAACTCTCTGATTTGGCAGGCTCAGGTAAAAGGGGCCAACCCTGTGTTTAATTTTGGGCTTTTTCTAGACTGGATGCACTGAAATGGTCTGCACGGAGAAGAAAATTATTACATCCTAGTATTTATTTTCTTTATCGGCATAAAGAGAGCATTAAAATAGACTCTACACACTACTAAACTAGAATTAGCAATATACAGTATGACAGCATAAATGTAGTTTCCTATATTCTGCTTGTTGCACACCTGAAATCACTCATTAAGCCACTCTCCTGCACCTCTTCAATCTAGATCATGTCTGATTAATTCATGTTGTAACATCTGCTCTGATGTTCCATTTAGTTGTATCCGGGTCAGACACTGGCCATATTTTTAGGAAAGAGCTGGTTACACTATAAAAAAAAAATTCTGTAAAATTTACAGTATAAAAAAATGGCAGCTGTGGTTAGCTGGAATTCAACCATAAAAATACGGTAACAAGTTTTACAGTTTTAAGTTAAATTTACAGTTAAATACCGTAATTTCATTAACTGATATAATGTTAACATACCAACCTATTAAAGTACTGAAATCTGTTTTGTATCTTTGAAATACACTGATAAGCACCAAAAGTAGGTGATGATGAGAAAGTCACATGATGAACCAAAGCCCATCACAAGCAGCTTTTAAATATGAACATGTATAGAAGGAGCTCAGTGTCATTCACACAAACACTAAACACCATCATGGTGACTCATTAAACTGAAATATGCAATAAACATTCATTTAACAACATTACATGTGACATACAACCCTAATAAACATAACTGATAAGAAAAAACATAGTTATTTTACCGGAATTTACCATCAACCATTTAACAGGTTTTTACTGTAGCATTTTCACAGTTTTTTTACCGTGAAAATTATGGTAATTTTTTTAAAGTGATGACCATGTGATACTAATGCTGGCATAAATGCCCTCAAAATGGCCTTAAATAATCATGGCATAGATTTAACAAAGTGCTAGAGACCTTACTCACAGATTTTGATCTACTGACATGATCGCATCATGCAACCACTGCAGATTTATCAGCTGTACATCCTTGATGTGAATCTCCCGGTCCACCACATACCAAAGTTGCTCTGTTGGACTGAGATCTAGTGACTGTGGAAACCAGGGCTGTCCAAACTCTGTCCTGGAGGGCTGGTATCCTGCAGAGTTTAGCTCTAACCCTAATTAAACACACTACATGCTCCCCTAGAGGTTAAGGAGCTGTCCTAGCCAGCAAAGAAGCAAAGCCTAGAAGCAAAGCCCAACAGGTGCCAATGACTACTGGCTTCAGCTCTGCTCCCAAATCCAACTGGCTGCTGACTCTGGCAATACTAAGGCAATGTATGATGGTATAAAGCAGGAACTTGGACCAACAAAGAACAGAACAGCGCCCTTGAATTTGATGAATGAGCTAAGCAGATGCAGCGCTGGGTTGAGTACTATGCAGTGCTTTATGCCAATGAGAATACCGTTGCAGAAGAAGCTCTTGATGCCCTAGAACAGGTTTCTTCAAATCTTGCCCTGGAGGTCCAATGCACTGCATAGTTTAGCTCTAACCCTAATCAAACACACCTGAGCATGCTAATCAGTGTCTTGAGGATCATTAGAAAATCACAGGTAAAAAAAAAAAGAGTTTTATCAGGTTTGGAGCTAAACTCTGCAGTGCATTAGTCCTCCAGGGCAAGATTTGAGGAACCCGGCCAGAAATGGAAGAGGTAGACAGGGAGTCTAGTCTTGAAGAAGTAAGTGAGGCGCTGAAGCAACTTAAACCTGTAAAGGCACCTGGTGAAGATGGAATCCCTGCTGAGATACTAAAATGTAGCTCGGAAATTGTAATTAAAGAACTACATGAAATTCTTTGTCTGTGCTGGAGAGACGGTCTGTTTCACAAGTCAGGAGAGAAGCCAACATTATCACATTATATCAAAGCAAAGGTGACAGATGCGACTGTAACAATTATCGCGTCATCTCTCTGCTTATGCTGCATTCCTGGCAACCTGTAACCTGTGTTTTTCCAACCTTCTACCCGTGAAAGTGCACTGGAACTGCAGTCAAACCTGTGACTTCCCACCAGTGAACTGGTACTAGATCGATGTACTCCCAGTTCCGTCACATAGCCCGCAAAAATAGCAATAACAGCCCCTAAGGATGCGGTGTTTATGCAAGTGGTACAGGAAAATAAAAGGTATAACAGCTTCTTGTGCACCGTTTTTCCTTCTCCGTTTCCCTCACATAAACAAGGAAAGCGACTTTAGTAACAGAAATGATTGTAAATGAGCATAAGCCCTGTACCGTCCGCCATGCTGGTTTGTTTACATCCAGCTACCACTCAGGCAGTTTTGCATGACTTGCCTGGAACGCTACAAAGTCATGAGTCGGGTTTAAAGTCGTGACTTGCGGGCTCAAAAACCTGCCTGGAACGCAGCGTTAGTGTTGCTGGGAAATTGACAGCCCGTGTTGTCCTTAAGCGTCTTCAGATACTTGCGGACAGGATATACCCAGAATCCCAGAGTGGTTTTCGAGCCCAAAGATCAACTGTGGATCCTTTCACTCCGCCAGTTTCAAGAAGAGTGCAGAGAACAGCAGCGGCCTCTCTACATTGCCTTTGTAGACATAACAAAGGCTTTTGAGCATGTCAGCAGAGATGGACTTTTTAAAATACTAGTAAAAATAGGCTGTCCAACAGCACTACTTGCCATCATGAGGTCCGTTTATGACAACATGAAAGGTACTGTTTTTGATGGGTCAACATCTGAGGAGTTCAGCATTTGAAGCGGAGTGAAGCAAGGATGTGTCCTAGCCCCCATTTTGTTTGGTATATTCTTCTTGGCTCTCCGATAGCATACTTTTGGATATGCTCATGAAAGGATTTACCTACACACAAGGTCTGATAGGAAACTCTTCAACCTGTCTCGATTAAGAGCAAAGATGAAAATAAACACCATGTGCATCAGGGATCTCCTATTTGCCAATGATGCTGCTTTTACAACCCATTCAGCAGAAGAACTGCAGCAGTTACTTGACAGATGTAACACCACCTGTCTAGACTTTGGCTTAACCGTAAGTCTCAGGAAAAAGGGACAAATAAAGCAACTTATTGGACAAACCTTCTCACCGGTCCACTGATCTTCATTCATCTTTAAATAGATCAGTAGATTTGCCATCGTGACATTATCTAGTGACATTTACCTACCAGTTTCACCTGATTAATAGAAATGTCCAAGCAGGTGTGATTTGGAGCTGGTTGGAGCTAAACTCTGCAGAGGAACTGAGTTTGAGACCACTGCTATAAACCCTATGGAGATGGTTGAGCATAAAAATCTCATCAGATCAGTGATTTCTGAAATCACACCCACCTATCTGATCATGCCATGTTCAAACCAGCTTATGATACTTTATTTGAACTTAGATTGATGGCTACATGCCTAAATGCATTGAGTCACTGCTATGAAATTGGCTTAGCGATGAGATTGAACCCAATTTAAGTGGCTTGAGAATGAACCACCAATATTCCTACAGTTCGTTGACTTCAGTGAAACTATTTCCAGTATGTTAATTTCTTTCTTTAAGCTACATCAAATTATTTGGAACAATGAATATGTTTCGGTTTAGCAAAAGGTTACTGTTCAGAGCATCAGATACTGTTATGTGCAGGATTAATACAAAATAGTATTGTAGGTATTGTTTAATCACTTTATTTGGAGTCTAAATTCCAAGTATTAAATATATTCTAGCTTGACACCTCTGATCACAAATAAGGACAACAGCGTTTTATTTTCTCTTTACAAGAACCCTTTAAATAAGAAGCTCACATGTAGAAGACAACATAATGAGAGAGCAGGAAACCCTCACCCCCAACCACAGCTTTAAATAGCAGGAATCAGACTGCACCACAATGGCTGGTTAAATATGGATTAGGAAAAAAAAAAAGATTGCATGCACCATAATCTTTCTCAGCTTCGAATAAAATACCAAGGTATTTCTATGCACTTAGTCTTCTGATCAAGATTTCACCATCGAATCTTGATAAACACAGTTTATGAAGACAATCGGTCCAATCACTGCACTCTGACGGAGTGCAAACATCCAGCTGCATTTAATGTCAACAGGGTTTTTGAAGGAAAAATATAAGTATCAGCCTCTTTAAATAATCCATACATATTCTGAAGAAACCGTTCTATTATTAGCAGGTCATATAGACTAACTGCAAAAAATGATTAAGACAAGTGTAGAGTGAATGGGATATAGTGTGTGCCTCATAATAGCATGAGCCAAAATGAAGTGAAGTCGTCTAGACCTAGCAACATCCTTTTAGGTCTTTATGACAGCGTCAGGAACAACATATGAGATACATATTGAGCTCAGGCCTAAGGTGCTCAACAGAGTCTGCCCCATGATTTAGTTTTGCCCTGACCCTACAAATGTACACCAGCCTCACTGGACTGTGCGCCCAATCCCAGAAGACAAATATATAATCACTGTGACTGTACAACTGCAGCTATTGACTTGATGGTGGCATTCACAACAGCATTTGCAACAATGGGAACATCTCTGGCCACTCTCTGGATGGGCGGGATGTTGGGTCCTTCCAAGGTATCCAGAATACCTGCAAAGAAAAACCACAATGACGAAGCCTGTAACACAGCGAAATATTGACTGTAAGTACAGTAGCCTGAGAGCAAAGGCTTTTGATAGTTCCTCATTAAACTTGGTACTAACACTAAAAAGGACTTGCAATGTGTGACAGAAATGTTGCGACTGCAGAGGTTATATTTGGGCTAATATCAGTGGACAGGATTGCTTTGCATTATTTACATGATAAAGCAACACATATGAAGAGTAATGCAGATATAAGACTTTGACTTGACTTTGGTCATGCTGCTCAAGCACAGTTAAGAATTACAAGTTGAATTGAAAGTTTTCAAACTGGCCTAATTCTGATGGGCTAAAAATAAAAAGGACCAAAAACGCATACTGCTCAACTGTCTCTAAAATTAGATTTAAGAGGGAATTTCAATTACTAAAGGTCACAATAATGCCTTGAAGACATTGTCGTGCACCATCTCTTTCATTACATTGTTGCTCTAAACTGGAGATGGCACATTACTGTTAACTTCTTAATTGTTATCAGTTTGTTTTAATCATAGACCATCGGTAAGCAATTCAGAGCTGTTACTTTCTTTAAGTTAGTATTTTGGATTAAACTGCATTTGCCATGAGAATGATTTAATGCAGATTTACTATATATCAGAGTGTGTTGCAGATATAATGTAGTAATACAATCCAATTTTTACGAGCTTATATCAATCATTTTACAAATTTACAATTCTTTGTCTGGTGACTCATGATAAGACTATTAATACTTTCTTTTGCATCATGACTCAAAAATGCTCATGCATGTCTCTGCATGCATGTATTAACATGTTATGTGTTATAAAATGTTTAGCATAAAAGTATGTATGCAAATATTGCTGTTTATTTCTGTTATTTTTTATGTTTATTTCTACATTTTAGTGCATGTGCATAAATAACACACACATATGTTTCCTTGTTTATTTAACAATAAAAAGTGCATTTTTGTGATTATATTTACTAAGTTAAAGTACTTACTTTAATGGGGTTTTTTGTTCTTCATGGAATTAAAATATAAAATGTATTTTGTGAAATAAAATGCGTGTCATTTTTTATTTGTTTGTTTTAATGCTGTATCACCCAGATCTCCTCGCGCTCAGGCTCATGTCTTACCTTCAACCATCTTATGGTAAGCAAAGTGCAGGTAGAGCAGAAAGAGCATGTGAAGAGCAGCCAGGGTTCCACACAAGATGAGGCGAGGAGTCTGACCAACAGTACGGGAAATCAGCACAGCCACCTGTGAGAAAGACAAGAAAGCAATGAAGGCAAAGCTGGACAGAGTGTGCGCATACAAGCATAATCTTAGCCCTCATTCATTTTTTCTTTACCATGCGTAAGGTCGAGAGTCCTCCGATCACCAGCCAGAGAATGTAGAAGAGCGAGTGGAAGTGGACATTATAAGTGATGAAAAGGACCATACAGTGGCCAAAGAGACCATAACCCTGAAAACAAAGATAATATGAGACGCTCCACAACACAGCGGAAACTAAACAGCCCTAGCATGAAGTGAGCATGCCATATACTCCCTTCATGGGTAATGCGAGGTACTTACTAGCAAAGACAACATCTGCAGCATGGTAATCTGAGCGTTGCACAGGTAAGCAAGGAAATAGATGAAGGAGGACACTCCCAGCCAGTATCCAAAACAGGTTCCAATGGCAGTTCCCATCAGAGTGCCCTCTCTCTATTTCAACAAATAAAAAGATTTGATCATTAAGAAGGACAAAACAGTTGTTCACAATGTGAAATTCAAGTGTGTGGAAAATTGCTTACAATGACAGTTCCTGATGTCTTCATGCCATGGAGCAGAATAGCCACCATCGTGAACACCAGCATCATTGGTCCATACAGCTCTCCAGCAACTTTCTGGGTTTAAAAGATTTAAATAAACTAATGAAGAAAAAATCTCCTTCCATCTGCTGTTATAAGCCTGCGCTGACCGGTGGGTTGAGTAACACAGTTATTCACGCTCAAAGTTAAAATGTGCTGTGAGACGAGGAAAGACATGCAGTTAAAATTAAATAACCCTATAAAGCTTGCAACAAAATATATTTGTTTACACACTAAATCCCTAATTAATAATTAGTAAGATGATACTCCTTGTTTTACAGCAATAAGACATGTAGCATTTTCTTTTTTTAATTATACTAAAAGACCTTTTACTTGCTAAAAGTATAAACTCTCAGTCACACACCTGAAAAGATAGATTGTGTTTTGATCATTGAGAGGCCTTAGAAATGTGTGTCTTTCAAATACAATACAGTGGGCTTCATAACAATAATAATATTCAACTCTTTCACTCATGGATGCCTGCTCTTGCCAATACAATAAAGTTGTTGCTTATTGCTTACAGCTAAAATAATGAAGTGTCTTACCTGTGGAAAGTTGATCATTCGGACTGGGATCAAGGATTCGACCAATCTGTGGATCAAGCGGTTGGTTAATTGAGTCAGAATCAGACGCTGAGAAAGCCTGACATGCATCTTACCTGTTTCTGACTTGATTAGGCTCCACATCAAAGTACGGCCGGAGAATGTCAATATTGGCATAGAGATTAAATGCTTTTGAGGCCTGTCTTTTTCCTGCCTGCCATACCTGCGTGGATACAAGATGAATCAGTACTCTTATCTGCACAAAGCTAAACACAACTATTCAAACTAGCTCCTAGCTCACCTCGTCAGCAACCTGTCTGCCCAACTGTCCTTTCAAGCCCTTCATCCCGAGGAACTCTCCATATTCTCCGTTGTCCTCCTCCGTAGCTGCTGCCTCGGCCGTCACCTCCTCCTCCTCCTTCATACGCTGATGCATCTCCCCCATATCCTCAAAGCTGGAACCAGAGGTGTCATCCATATTCTCCATGTCTATCACTGCTGAGCCGCTGCCCTGGGGTCAGTCATATGAAAGAACAAACGGGGTGTTAAAAAGATTTATTGTATGTTTTTTTTTTTTTAAACATAAGGCCAATTGCACATTTGTGATATGTTAGAGAATGTAATTATGTAGCATGTGGGACATTTTAATTTTGTGCTAATATGTTTACTAAAAAATTAAGATATGTCATAAATGCTAAACAATAATGTTTATCACAGTTTATAGTCATTCGCTTATTATATTTTACAAAACCTAAAGTATACATTTATGTATTTACAATACATTTACTTCATGTTGAGTATTTTATAAATACATACATATACACACATATATATATATATATATATATATATACACACAGAATAAACATGTCCTGCAGTTGTACTATAAGTATTCTAACCTGGTATGCTTAAAGTTAAAATTTTGTAGTAGTAATGAAATACAATCACATATATATATATATATATGTTTTTAATTGTATTTATATATCGAATAGTGGAACTATTGGAAGTATAGTTCAGGTACACTTTAAATATTTTGCATTTAAAAACCATACAATCCTCATCAAAAGTGAGATTAAAACACATTTTGGACTTAACATTAGGTTAACTGCATGGTGCACAAGTAATAAGCAAATTTAGTTCAATTATAATTTTTATATCACTAAGTCTCAGGTTATCTGTCAGTGAATATGTTAATAGATTTTAACTATACTTCATATGAAATACATTTATTTTAAATATAGTGCTTTTTTACTATGGTATGCACCATGGTCTACATCAAAACATGGTATAACCGCACCGCACATTTCAAGCATTCGAGGTCAGGCACACTGTGCTTTATTAACAGTAAAAAAATAGTGTTATTTTACAATAATAATGACAAACTGAGGTGAAAATACCTGGATAATGTTGTCATCAAAACTACCCCATGGTTCCGTATTCGTGTTTGTGCTTCCTTGTGATGCCGACATTGTTTCGCACTAACAGGAACAAGAACACTGATAGCTTAGCGGCTAATGTTTCAAGATGCTACTGTCTATAGTTTGATTCTGGAGCTCATTGTAGTTAAGCATTAAAATGGTTTACGCGGATTATTTTGCCAGCTGTAAAGCGCTGGGGTAATTTTTTGACGTAACGACGAGGAAATGTCTGACGCCACTTCCGCTAAACGCAAATAAAAGCTCAAATCTAAATTTCCGCATTTGTTTAGTATTGGTATACAAGCCTTACATATATATATTAAAATATTTTCATTTTAAGTCGTATTTAACCACATAGATGTTACCCATAGATATATGTCTATGGATGTTAACGTTACCTACAAAACCTTGCCGTTTAAAGTGACAACAACGTAAACTATTATGTCATGTCAAAATAAAAGTCGTGTGACGTGTGTGGTATTTTGTGATATTGCTTCTCATTTTATTTTATATTGTGAAATAAAATGTTTTATTATTTGTTTACGTTTCTGAAATAAGAACTAAACTGGAAGGAGATTGCATATTTTTAAACATACTGATTTTTTATTAACAAAATGTTAATGCTCAACATTTAACTTAACGTCCGTCCACCCATGCATATTAAACTCTTATTGCTCCAGGCATCTCATATTAGCAAATTTATATTAAAATCTCGGAATTATGTATTTAGATTCACTTTTTTAAATCTTACTAAATCCGAGTTTTTTTGTATTTTTTAACCGGCCACTAGATGGTAGCACTACAGTTGAGAGCGTGAGAGTATCGCGAGATCACGGTTATCGCGTGATTTGCCAAATCACTTTGACATTAGCCTCGCTGCTAGCGTAGCGCATGAGGGGAGGCGGCGCTGCTTTTCGCAGAAGCCTATTATATTAACATCAGTTTCTTTTCCAGACAAGATCACCAGCTTGTCCAGGTATGTATACATCGAGTCTATAGAATGACATGATTTATTAAATAATTTAACTTGTAGCGAATGCGGCGTCGGAATGTTAATCTGGGTTAGTGGAGGTGAGTGCACGAGCTCCCTATTTGTTAAATATGCGGCCTTCTTCTGTATTGTTACGGTGATATATTTAAGATCGTGAAAATGTACACTTAATCTGAGAATCGTTTTAATGACTAGTTTTAAGAAATGTATTTTTTATGAGTTGAAATCAGTTCAATGTGTCCTCGGGAATGTGACACGTAAAGGGGGCTACAGACGGGCGGTCTGTGTGATATATTTTCAGTGTCCGCGTTAGGTATTTGGTTTTATGTAGCGGTTTTATACGATTTCGTGTGCATGTATACTAAAGTTGCGTAATATTATCGGTGAAGTATGCGATTTTCCTCATTGCAAGCAGTTTTAGGTTAGTGAAAGTAGATAAAAGCAGTCATAAAATTCACATGTCATTAAGTTATAAAAACATAAAGAGGTTGTTTAAAGACTTATCACCTCCATCTGAGCATTGCTTCATTCTCTTATTTGTTGACAGGTTGTCTTTGCTACATTGTTTATCCTGATTTCGACTGGAATTCATTCTGTAGGTGTAGTTTTCACTAACATACATTATCTCCAGTGAAATAACTAATTCCCATAAATTAAGATATGGTGATTAAATGTCAGTTTTGACATTTTCACACACTGAACTGTGACATTGGTGAGGTGCATTGGATGAAGTTCAAGTACTAGGTCTGAAATCAGCATTTTTTTAACTGAAGACTCGGTTCCTCCTTTTATATCCCTTATGAAACAGAAGTTAGGGGGCGCAGTGTTTTTCAGCTTGTGCTGCGTGTGTGTGTTTCGGGGGCGCTTTTGGGAGTCATCGAGTGCGTTGTGTCGTGATCGTATCGTCCGTCGCGCGCCCCTGTGAGTGGGCCCCCCGTGTACGTGCAGAATCAGTCGGCGCTCGTGGAGGCAGATAAAGGCGGCGCTGCCTACGTCCCCGGTGACGTCACTGTGGGCCGAGGAAAAGATAAACCGAGAGAACAATTAGACTTTCATCTAATCACAATAAACGAACTAATCGCGCACTTTGACGACCGCTGTTTATCGAGTGATTGACAAGACGAGGTAGGAACTGAATTTCAAGTTTGACATGACGTATTAAATAATTTAGATGTAATGGATTTTATGACCAGCATCTATACAAACAGTAGACTTGTAGTAAATGCCCGTATGCGTTGCAGTTACTTACAATAAACAAAGTATCTTGGTGTTTACTATTGGTTTTTGACATGTATTTACCTGCATGCATTTCTGACATGCTTTATGGTAGCACCTTTTGTTGTGCTCCTCAGAGATGTTTCTGAATTCAGTTAGTGGCTGTCATTGCATAAAATGCTTATATTGTTGCACTGTCACTCAATAATAATAATAATAATAATCATTATTACTATTAAATTAAAATAACAGCTGTCTGATCTAAGATATAGCTTAAGAGCTGCACTAAACAGCTCTTCCAGTTGTTGTAATGGTTGTGTACACTGTTTTTGTTGTTGTTGTTTTCAGACATTGTTTTGCTGGGACAGGTTTAGTTTTTTGCTCAAACTTTCCAGGAATCGATGAATTTTGCCCTTGAGATGCTGTCAGCTGTATTGTATGATACCTGACGTGTAGCTCTAAATTTGGCAGACCCATATCATGACTGACACACGGAGACATGCGCAGGATGTCAGAGAGGCTTTGAGTTTACAGGAAAAAGGCTGTAGTCTGATACGGGTTTTATACTAATAGTAAAATGTTTGCACTGTTAAACTTATCCCTGAGTATGAGTATTTTCCACACCAAATTATAATAACCCTAAGGTCTCTAAAACTATGGAAAAATAGTGTTTGAATGCATGCATGTCATCTTTTATACCATACTGCATTGAAAAGTATTGCATTGACATAGATGTTGGAAGCATAACTGCCTTAAAACCGGAAAAAAAGAAGAAAAATGATTAATTGAAATTCTATTTATTTGGAAAAAACTACTGGAAGATTTCTATTTATCTGCAAAAAATATTTCGAGTAGTTAAGCTTTATCCTTTGGATCAAAATATTTTTAAGATTATGAGAAGCAAAATCAGTCAAATGTATCTTAACTTTTGATTGGTACACTACACAACACACTTTTTAAATAAAATAATGGAAGTTGCATTAAATGTGTTATGTAATATTTACTAAAAATTGGTTATTAACTAATAGGCCAATGTTCACTGTTTCTCAGTTGAACTTCTCTCTCTCTCTCTCTCTCTCTCTCTCTCTCTCTCTCTCTCTCTCTCTATATATATATATATATATTTTTTTTTTTCTTTAAGGTGCATTTTTTTGTTTCTAGAAAAATATTGCCACCATAAACAATCTTAAAATGTAAACAAATTGAAGAGGAAGAACTGAAATGCAGTTATGCCATATATACAATAATTATTTATTACCCTCATGTCGTCCCAAACCTGTATGGATTTATTTCTCCTGCTGAATATTATAGTTAAATCGAAGTCATATTATTATTATTGTTATTATTTGGAACATCTGAAACATTCCAAAGCTGTTTGGTTGGAAACATTTCAAATGATGGTCATGTTGTCCGGGTGAACAATGCTTGGAAGCAGAACAGAGATCAAAGCTGGATTTCAGCTGGCGTGTTTTGTGTCTGTCCACAGCATGTCACCCGTGGGGCAGAAAGAGAAGGCTGCCCTCAGGCAGTGCATTCAGGCCCGGGCCCAGCTGGAGGAGGCTATCGTTGGGGTCATCAAGGCTGAAGTTCAGCTTAGGAGCAACTCCAGAGAGGTGAGACACAGTTTGTTTGTTTCACGTGTTTTCGTTTTGTCATGAAGTACTGCCCTATGTTTAATCTTTTATTTCTATACTTAACTCTTAAATCATGCTTTTGTTATGAACGGTTTAGCGTGACCTTGTTATAAACATCATTTATCTATTCTTACCACCTTAATCTTTCTTCTAGTGGGTGTGAACACTGACTGGCTGCATAATGTGCTTTAAGTTCATTTAGTGCACAATGTGATGTTATTTTCTTGTTTGTGTTATAAACATAAGCAAACATTCACGCATATGACATAATTTGTCACACCTCACAAGCACAGGTAATAATTACTATTTATATGCAGGTAGTCTAAAAGGAGTAGGGCTTACTAGACCACAAGCTCAGATGTTTTAACAATTGAGAAATTGTCTCAGAAATAGCTTGTAGGCAAGTATATAGGATTTAGACTCATTTGCTTAAGCTTTATTGTGAAACCTCAATGGGTTTTCCCATAATCTCTCAAAACAGCTGCATGGATCAGAGTATAATAATGTTCCGCTGTTTTAAATGAATAAGGACCCTGTTTCTATTATTGTAGACCTCCGGTTGTTGCAGGCTGTCCTTCAGCGGTTTAGGAGGAGGAGGGATGTCTTATTCACCACAGCAGGAGTTTTAAAAGCTTTTCAGGACTCACACGTATGTGCCTCTGCTCACTCACAGGTGAAGTCTCAGCTGCACAGCTGTATCAGCAGACATCTGGAGATTCTTCGCTCTCGTGAGGTCTGGTTGTTGGAGCAGATTGATCTGGTGGAGCAGCTCAAAGGAGAAACTTTACATCAGCAGCTACAGCAGCTGCATTTGGTGAGTTTAAAGGGATTTTACTGAGCATTTTCAGTAGTGCATGTGATCGTTTGTACACGCAGCCATCTGTCAGTCAGGAAAAGTCCGCTGTTATTGCAGAAGTGCTGGTATCGTTTCTTTTTTTTCTTCTTTTTTAGTTTTAGTATTGACTTACTGTCAGTACAGATACTTTTGAGATCTGTATAACAAAGCAACGATTCTGAGAAATGTTCTTATCTAAATATTGACTCTGAAACTAAAGGAGAAGTTAAGCTGTTCAGCTGGAGTTACTGTAAAGCTGAAATAATTATTGTTCTCTCGTGATTTCTTGCAGCTCAAAGGCCAGTTTGACATCCTCATTCACCAGCTGGAATATTCCAGTAGTAACAACCCCGCCACCCAGCTCACCAACTGCCTGGAAAAGTAAGAACCAGAACCACTTTTCTAGAATGATTTAGTTCTGTGTATCTGCTCCAGTGTGTTAAATGACTGTTTACATGTCAACAGAGGTAATGTAGTGTGAATCTCCAAACAATCTACAATCATTTTTAGCCGCAATAATGTCTATGTATATAATGAAAATGATGATAATAATGGGTTTAAAACTCAACTTTTGACATTCCAGGCTTTCTTCTCTGAATCTGACTCCTGACGAAACCCCAGAGATGAGTTTCCAAGCAGATGCACGCAGCTTGCGCCAGGCTATCACATCCTTTGGGACCATTTCTACTCAGGTTTGTGGAATTGCTGATTTGCAGTCTTGGACATGATAATATAGATCGACAGCTGTACAAAAGTAAGAAATTCAAAACATTTTTTAATAGTATGACAAGGACTAAAACTCCAGGAAATCTCAATATTTTCAGCCTTTTAACAGTATACAGTAGTCAACAGTGGAAGAGGATCAACAAAGTTAATCAAAGTTGTCCTAAGACAAGAATGCATTTTGGTTTTAGGATTACTTTGATGAAAGGTTTTGATCCACTTCAACTGTTGACTGTGTATCTCAATATATTTAATTTGAATTTTGTCTACATTTTGACCAAACCTCCACTATGGCCAAGTAGATTAAAACTGTTTAATGCAAGAACTATGACAGCCAGAACTTTCTTGCACTTTTGTTCAGTGCAGACAACCTCAAGCTGTAGTGAGAGCTGGTGTGAGAATTTGGTGAAAGAACATATAGTCCGGTTATTAAAATAAGATTGAAATGTCCATTGACTTTAGACAGGATCACAGTGTAGCTGTGGAGAGTAGAGCGTGTCAAAATACTATGTGCTCATACCATAGCTATAAATAGAGCTGTGCACCCTTACCCAAAGCTCCTGCATTCATAACTCTTCTCTGCTGCAGCATTTGGAGACCTTGAACTCTTCTGAGAGACCATGGCTTCTTCAGGACTGCCCAGTTTCTTGCAAGAAACAGGTTTGTTTTTGATGCCACACATGACTTGTGTAGCTTCCTGCTCGGTAATTTGCATCCAAAGTAAAACACCCATCTTGTTTACTTAGAAATTAGATCCTGAATGGGCCTCACCTCTGGCTGAGTGGCTTCTAGGAAACCGATCAGTAAGCAGCGCTCCTGTAGGACACCACCTCAGCACAAACCTCCAGGACTGGCTGCTTGTTTCCAAGGAATCTCAGGTAAACCGTTATTTTATTTATCATTGTTTCATTATAGTCTGCTATAAGAACACATGTGTGACCCACTTGTTGAGAACCTTTGAATTATTCACTTGACTGTAGTTAAAGTGCTACTGCTCTTAAAGTTATGTATTTAGAAAATGGCATGTGAGTTTATTTTCACTTCAACTTCACAGGAAGAGCGACAGTTACCCGCCTTTGACTTCCAAAAAGCTTGGGGCCAGCTTCAAGACCTGGAGTCGTGGCTTCATAAGGAGAAATCGCCAGTTCGTGAGCGAACCTGCAGTGGAAGCTCAACCATCTCGATTGAGATGATCGAGGAAAGCGACCTAAATCTGGATGAGGAGGAAGTGGAAGACCAGCAGGACAAATGGGTTGACGCTATTGAGGAAGAAGAACTTGGCAAGTGGCTCTTCAGCCCAAGCCCGGTCAAGCAAGATAAAACCAGCCCGGTGTCAGATGCTGACCGCTTCAAGCAGATCATCAAACCCTTTTACGAGAGCTTCTCCTCCAGTGATTGGCTACCGAAATCCGACTGCAGCTCTTGCTGTGCCACACGCACCACTGCCGTGGAAATCGAAAACCTCGGAAAGCTCAAGTGCCTAAAGACTCCACCCTCATCCGCTGCCAGCACTCCAGAACCCATCGAGATGTGGCTTCACAAGACCATCCCTATCGAGACCACCTGCAAAGCCAACGAGACCTGTGCCAGCTATGCTCAGTGTGTGTGTGATGACAACTGTGGAAAAGAGGCCCTCAGTGCTTGGCTCCTCAAGAAAGAGGGTCGAGATAAGAATGGAGTTCCTGTCAATAAGAGCGCCACAAACAAAGCTTCCAGCCATCAGCAGGAGCAGCAGCAGAAGGTTCAAGCCATCCTAGAGGCATGGCTACACCCGAGCAACAGTGCCAAGTCCCCTGCCCCGTCGTCCCTCTCGGCCTGGGTGACACCGTACATCAAAACCTCAGACTCTGAGACCTCTGTCCAGGAGCCTTTGCAAAACTGGCTTTCGCCAGCGATGAAGCACATAAGCACAACCACTGAGACGCCAAAGAGCGAGAACACTAAAGAGCAAGACAGCAAAGACATCGAGGAGGACAAATGGCTTCTACGCAAACGGGCCAGTGCACAGGTGAGGCCAATTTCTGTTGCTGCACAATGTAAACAAATTAAAGGGATAGCTTCAATAGCATCAATTAACCCCATGTTGTTCCAAACTCATATGATTGGTAAATGCAAATAAAGACAATTTAAATTAAACCCAAGAGATTTCTGTCCCTCCGTAGAAAATTTACACAATCAAAACTTTGCCTAAAAGTGACACAGTCGTTTTAGATGATCAACAAACTTAATTCAAAACTATTCATGTGTAAACATTGACCTATTCAAACATATAGGGCACATCAAATATGGCAAACACAAACTCATGATTGGATTACTTTTACAATGTCTTATGAACTTTTTGAAGAGTCAAAGTTTTGGTTGGTTGGACTTTCAGCAAAGGAACTGAAATTTCAGGTTTCGTTTAAAATATTTTCTTTTGTATTTCAATAAATGCAAGTCATAGGGGTATAGAATGACATGCATGGATGACAGAATTATTTCTGATCCAACTGTCCCTTTAGAAACCAACTCGAGTTTTCCATCCATAGTATTAGGGTTTGGGAATGTCACTTTTAAAAGTTGCTGCTTTCATACACATTCGTATACATTATATACATACACTTCATAGAATGTTTTCATGTGGTTTGTTTAGGAAAGACTAGGCCTACCCACAGTATGTGACCTGTTTTCCTGTATGAAGCTCAATGGAGATAAAGAGAAGTGGCTACATCAAGCAGCTACACAGGTGAGAAACAATAACAAATATGAAAGTTTATGGACAAAGTTGACCAATTTGTTCTGCGTTCAGAGGAAGTGAAACCATTTTCTCTTCTCTCTTTCAGATATGAAACATCCGTTGGCTTTTGGAGATCGACTCAAGCTCTATTTAATCGCTGATTATTGCACAACATATTTTTCTTCAGTGCTCTTTAGGAATTCATTCTCTCTGTAACCTTCTAGAGAAGTCCTGTCCAGGAGGCATTGCTTTTTGTACACCGTCACTTGAGGAAGTGTTAATGCAGGGGAATTACTGTCATTTTGCCCTTTTAGTGGCTCAGTGCAGTTAAATTCCAGTAAATATGGTGGAGGCCAATGTGTTTATATTAGAATTCAGTAATGTGATTTAGAAATCATGAGGAAATGGACTAGATTGGTGCATACAAAACAAATATTTTATTTTTGTTCCCTATGGAGGCATAGTGGGAGGGGGGTTTGGGAAGAACTGAAATAAAATTAATCTATATTAATTTTAATCACGCACAGTTACAGCTTTTTACCCATGTTCCAAAACTCAGTCCTGCACATATGGAGGAAGACATGCTCTAAAGCAGAGAATGACTTCCTCTATCATCAGTTCTGTGAATATATATATATTTATATAGATTTTACTATTTTCTCAAGCATAGAATGAGCTTCCTTTGCTACTTTTATTTTAATGATTATATTACTTTAGTGGCACGTAAAATGTCACCCAAACATAGCATGACTTCTGTTATTGAAACCTCCAGGAATCTGAGAACTCGTGCCTGACATCGAATGTGTAGCAATGCTTTGCTGTCAGTCCACCTCCTGTACGTGTGGAAATCAATCCACCAAAGTTCACCGTTTCTGATATGTCAGGGGCTACAGCCGCCAATGTTTGTTGTGTGGTCTTTGTGTTAGGCTCAGAGTTGTGATAAATGTTTAGCATAGAATCACTATAGTTCTTTTTCAATTGAATTGCTCATAACAACTGGTACTGCTTGATGCCTCTCACCCTTTGAACATATAAGACGAGATTCATACTTGGCTGCAGGTTCAAAGTTAAACTGCTTCTAAATTCAATTTCATCATAACGTTGTGTCATGTACCGATCTTTCACTTAGTAATGGACCAAGGACTTGGCACATTAATTAACAGTGCAGAAATCTTTTTTTCTGTCAGCATGTGCCAGCGTTGGACTGCAGTATTGCACACATGTAGGTTAATCGCAAACATTGCTTACATGATCTCGAATGCTTTGATCCTTGTCAGCTGAATAAATAAAAGTACATAAAGTCACTAATTTTGAGTGTCTGCTTCCTAACACAAAATACCAGTTTATTCTCACAGAAAGAGGAACATAAACACAAATGAAATGCCATATAAACCTCATTTCCACAACATCTCAGTAAAAGTAAACCAAATTTTATAGCAGATTTATTTAACTTTTAAATAAACATTTAGCTCTAGTTTCATACATTCTGGTGTGCGTTGAGTATCATTCCATACATTCATAATCGGCAAATAATATAGCAAGGAATTTGAGTAAACACTCATTATCTGTATCTGCTGCAAAGTTTAGTTTTGTTCAAACACGTTTTGCATGACTGCTGAACGGATTACAAAAACAAGCATTTCAGCCATTATAGTTAAATATACATTAGTGTTGTTGAAAGATTAATCACATCCAAAAAAAAGTTTTATATGTATTGTGTACGTTTATTCTGTATATATAAATGCACATATTTTAAAATATTTAAATGTATATATGAATATTTAGATCATTTATATTGTATATACATATTCAATATACCAATATAACAAAATATACACAACACACATATTAACATAGTAAACAAAAGCTTATTTTGGATGTGATTGACAGCACTAATATACACACATCTGTTAATCTAGAAGTTACATTAATGTACACTATCAAATGAAATACGTTTTGTTTCAAACATTCCTGATATTAAATATCAAATTATATGTTTTTTAGGAGATTGTCATAAATTTAAAGCCTGAAAGTGTGGTTCATTTAAATCTTCGCTTTAAAGTTAATGGACATTGAACTCAAAAGGAAATTATTGTGTTTGGTATTTAAAAAAAATGGCAATTTGTGGATTAATCCGTTTCAGTAGCGGGTAGGAGAACTTCCCTTCAGATGGTCCCGGTTATTGTAGAGAGCATAGAGTCCAGAAAGCGTCAGCCCAACCAAGCCCCCCCGAGCTGCTCCCCGCAAACCTCCTGCAACAAAAACACAACTTTAGGGAACAAGAGAAGAAACGACAGTTCCTCTAAATTTCTCTCTAGACGAACTTCTCCTCCTTAAGTTGCACTCATCACTCTCACCAAATTGTGTAATAACGCTTAACTTCTTGTTTTCCTAGCTGCTCTCTATAAAGTCTCCTCACTCATGAGAATCCAAACCTTACAGTACTCTTAAAAAAAAGGGTTCCAAAAAGGTTTTGCAGCACAGAAGAACCTTTTTGTGTTCCCCAAAGAACCTTTCAGTCATCGGTTCTTAAAACAACCTTTTTCTTTAGTACTTTGGAAAGCCCAATTCACTATAAAGAACCTGTGCAGTGCATTTCCATAGATGTTAAAGGAATATTTCAAACAAAAATGAAAATTGTGTCATCATTTACTCACCCTCAAGTAGTTCCAAACCTGTATGAATTTCTTTGTTCTGCTGAACACAAAGAAGATAGTTTGAAGAAAGTTTGTAACCAGGCTATTTTGGGTCACCATTGACTTCTATAGTAGGAAAAAAATATTATGGAAATTAACGGTGACACAAAACAGCCTGGTTACAAACTTTCTTCAAAATATCTTTCTTCCAGATTTGGAACAAGTCAAGGGTGAGTAAATGATGACACAATTTTCATTTCTGGTTGAACTATTTTTTCAAATGTTCTTCACAGAGCCATCAATGCCAAGACATAAGCTTTATTTGTAAGAGGGAGATACTGTTGTTTAAATTTACAAGGCGCAAGATAAAATTATATAAAGACTCATTTATTCCATCCCAGGTGTTAAACTAGAATAATATTTTTGGTTCAGAACCAGCCATATCTAGTCATTGACCTCCAGTCTCACAGACATCAGTGGCGTAAAACAGATAGAGATGAGCTTAACTTCAGCCTGGCCCAGAACATGGAGAAGAGCGATAGAGCTTTGAGAAGTGCGAGAACTCCACACCCACCATCAGTTCAGGCTTGATATGAACGAGTCAGTGAGAGCCCACCCATTACACAGAGACCACTGGAATGCTGTCTTCAAATAATGCACTGTCTCTTTAAAACAGGACTCTTCCTTCTAGACATGTAGCTACACATCTACAAGGCTGTTTTTTGTTAATATTAAACAGAAATGCCCCAAATATGAAGAGCAACAAGAAAATGCCAATGTATGCATGTCAGAACTGCTTTTATAGCACCATTATGATCAATGCACATTTCCTGTCAGCTTGTAAATATGTTTAAATATACACTAGCCTTTGTGACACATGACTATGAAACGTGAGATAACAAAAGATCTGAATGGCTTGTGACACACCGAACACAAACTGCATTGATGGCAAAACTCTTATCTGACACTTAACCCCTGCTTTTTCAGCAGAGTAGGCAATGTGCTGAATCATCTCAATGTCCGGGAACTTCCCTTCTAAGAACTCTGCAGCAAAGAACCATGGGAAATTATTTTGTGGCATCCCAGCAAAAAGAGATTTCCCGTTATATATCTCTGCAACAAATCTTCTCTTCTAAATGTATTCGTTCCACAGCTACAGGAAAACACCTGAAGGGTGATTCTGTAAAGTACTTCCTTACAAGAACAATGACATTTAGGGTTTATAACCAACCACTTATGGCCTTAAATGACCTAAATTAAAGTTTGTTTGTTTTTTTACTACAACAATCAGGTTATGGAAGTACAAACGTAGTTAATTTTCTACACGGAGAATAACAATTCTACATATTGGTTAACCACATGTTAAGTATTATATATTAACGTCTGTTGATATTTTGAAAGCGAATGAACTGATGACACACAAAAAAAAAAAAACAGTTCAAATCATTTCTGGATCTTTCCCTTCAGTCTGCTGATAGGAGGTGTTTTGGTTTTCTCGCTTCTTGAGGATAACACAGTGTGATAAACATATTAGAGATGATCTACCTGGAGATTTGTAGAGGACACCAGTCAGGGTTCCTGCAGCAATCGTGTTGAGGTCATCCTCAGCCCCTCGGGCTTTCTCTATGATCACCCCAAATGCACTGTACAAAAGAGCTGAACACATACAGTACACCATCAATATAAATTAATACACAGAGGTTCGTTTTCTGCATCATTATATGACTTCTAAAAGTAAAATACTGAAAATAAAAATACCCTTCTGTTTCAAATGAGACTTGACCTGACAACAAAGTTAGACAATATTCATTATGAGATGGGATGAGGCTGAATTTGGGCAACTCACCTAATGAGCCCAGTGTGTTTGCCCATGTGGCACCTTGGCGGGTCACCATATTCAGGATCCTGAATGGGAGAGAAGAATGGAGATTAGGGGTTTAAAACAAAGTCATATACAGAAACAGAGGTGTTTTATGCCAACAACACACAGAATACACAAGTCGTCCAGGGGCTCTGTAATATTACAACAGTCTATTAACAGAAAGGCTGTTCTTTGTACAAATAAACACAAGCATATTTTTGCTTCATGACACATGAATTAGCTGCTGGATTTTCAAGGCTGACTCATTCAATAACAACTTCCTTGACCTGTGTCAGTCTTTAAGGAAATACATTATGACAGGGTAATCGTAACACTTTTTCACCCAAACATCCTATAAGTCAGTGTCGTCTTGCACATAACGGCAGTAGAGCAGCAGACTTTGGCCCACCGTATTTATATAACTTGTAAAGAACAGCATGTAAACACGCTTTAATGCAGCCTTGACCACATGATGCTTCACACAGGTGTGTACACACAGATGTATTTGAGCTATTGATTTAAAACAGCTGTCGCAACTTTATTGATAACTAAAAAAAAAATAAAAATAGAAATTAAATGAAAAAAATAGGGTGTTTTTGATTGAAAATGTCAATGTCTAGCACTTTTAGTAATATGAAAGAAAACAACGTTTAATTAATAAAGTTGAATTTTGTTGCTCAAATCATTTATTCAGGTCTGTAACGGCTGCTAAAGTACAAACATTGTCAAAAGAGGAAGTGATGTAATATCAGGATGAAATTTGTGTCTTAATCACAAGTCTTGAAATCACCTTGCCTGGCCACATTCTTATTCAACAAGAAAATACACACACACACACACACACACACACACACACATACATAAATTATATATATATATATATATATATATATATATTAAGCATTGTAATAAATACAAGTATATAAAGAATTATAAGCTTAAAATTATACAAGATATAACTATATAATTCTAAGTAATGATACAAAATAAAATTCAACTTCTTTAAATATAAGTTCAAGTTCACGTTGCTTTATTGGCATTTAAATACAAAAAAAAAATACAAATTATGTCTCTTTAAATATACTTTTGTTAAAAAACAAAAATGCAAAAAGTTGAAAACTTTTTACTCCATAATTATGACTTTAAAAACACATTTCAATTACTTTTAATAACAAAACAAAACAAAATAAATAAATAAAAAAATCTGAAGTTTGCCCTGAAATAATTTTCTCACGACAATAAAAACTGTCCAGGCATTGTTTTTATATGTTAGTACTGTAAATATTGATTTTTGGCCTATACAACACCTTATAAACAATTTGGTCATGCCTGTATTTAAAAGGGTACGTGTACTGGCAGATTAAGGGTTTGAGCTTCTGAATTCAGTGAAACAATAGCTTTCTGTTTTCTGTTTTCTTCTCCAATTTGTGATGTCACAAGCAGTATGAAACCCCCCAAACTGTCTGCACCACGATTTGAATTCAAAGGAAAAAATGCATGTGACTCTGGTTTATTGAAATGTGGTGCATCACCACAAACCAAAGGAAATATGAGACGGAAATGCTCTGTCTGGTTTATCTGCCTATTCATGAATCTTGCTCCACTGACATCACGGAATAACCCTATTGTATGTTACCTGACCCCACCTTTACCAGGAAATTCACTTCTACTCTTTCTGTTGAAAGGTATAGCGCACACTGTAGAGAACACTGCCCTCTGCTGGTTAACTGGTTATGAGCGCAGGCAAGGTGTGGAAAGATGTGAAAGAAAGTAATAGTACAAACCATTAATGCATGCAGTGGAAGATCCTGTTTAACCTATCTGAGAAAAGTCATTAGAGACATACTACGGAAGACCATTTCTGCAAGAGATGCTTAAAACATAATTATGATATGATAAGATAAATGTTGGAGTTATGAGATTCTAAATTCAAATTTTTACAATTACGAGACAAAGAGAAGAAAAGATGAAAAAAGGCAAAAAGACTATGAGAAATTATGAATATTTACTTTTTATGTTATAATGACTTCATTTCACCATTTTCTGTTTAGTGAGGTTTTCTCCTTATTAATAAAATAAAAACTTTATATCCTAATTCTTAATTTTTTCTTATTTATTATGTCTTTAAAAGTTAAAATTATGAAATGCTAAGTAATAATCGTTAAGTAAAAGGTTGAAATTGGGATTTTGACTCTTTATTTGACCCTCTTACCATCTCTATTCTAATTCTATTCTTAAAAATTGCATTATTTTCATGCACTGTTTGTTGTCTAATGTATGTGTGTACTGTGTATATGTATTATGTATATAGAAATACACACACATACAGTATATATATATATATATATAAATAATAAAATATTTACATGCATATACATTTATTTTATATTATAAATAAATAATACATGCATGTGTTTGTATTTATATATACATAATAAATACACACAGTATGCACACAAAAACTTTCATATTGGATGCAGTTGACACCACTGTATATATTTATATAAAGCTCTCTCTATAGCTTGTGCTATTCTTTTTCTGTTCTGTTTTCTTTTTATTTATTATACAATGACTGTACTCACTGTACGTTGCGAGGTTTGGACCAAGCCATGTTTCTGGTCTCAGAGAAGCCCATTCGAAATCCATTTACAGCCCCGAAAACAGCACCTGTATGAGTTGTGTTGTTTTAGAAAATGCGAACCGCAGAAATATCATTCATATCAATTAAAAACAAATTAATTTAAAAGCAAACACTGAGACTGTATGACGCAGAGAATACATAAGATACCTGTGATACAACATCCGCCAATAGTAAAGAAGGCCAGCTCAAAGCGTCCTCTTGTTTTGTTTGCTCCAGTGGGTAAAATGAACTCATCTGTATCCTATAAGCACATGATCATGACACATCTCTCACATTACAAACAAATAAAGGCAGCTATTGGGCATTTAAACAACAGATCTCACCTGTATGAGATACCTGGGGTCCACATTGAGGTATGGAGAGAGAGGACTCATGCCTGTTACTGTTAAAAACAGCTTTAGTAAGCCACTGAATCACATGTTCATTAGTAATACAGTACAGTAGGCTTACATGGCACTCCAGCGAGCTCAGTCTTTGAATACTGAGGGCTAGCAGATCCAAACAGACCGAAACCTCCTGAGCTTCTTGAGTCTGGGCTGGGTGGTCCTGATGGCTCATTATTATCCATGTCTAGGTGAGGTTCGTGCACTTTTTTACTCAGTTAAACATTTACAGATATGCCTAGCTCACAGAAGTAGCTTTGCGCACTAGTGTTAGCCAACAGACATGTAATCTGTTCTCTGATTAGCTTTAATTTAGCATTAGTAGTAATAAGGTCAAATAAGGACTCTGGCTGCCTGGTAATTATTCTATTTTTTGTCAAAAACACAATTGAGCGGTTCAATTACTTAGTATTTTACTCTTGTGCTGCATGGCGAACGTTTAACCTGAAGCTCCTCTTGTTTGCCGTAAAGTGAGCCGTCGACGTTCATTGAACTAACCATCACTAAACAGCTCTTATTCCTCAAACCCCACACGTTTAACTTTTATACTGTGTTATAATCTAAAAAAAAAAAATAGCCCGTGTGCACAAACCGTGAATGTGAAATAAACTTCACTGAAAGTAAAGCTTTACTGAAGCGGATCCACGACAGTTTTTGCGACAGCCACTATTTGTGGCCAGATAAACAAATACGAAAAGTGAAACTGAAGCAAACTCGTTCATATAATTTACTGATAGGCTACTTTTGATTGTTTTGCTTTGATTTCACCACTTTAGGAAGATGATCAATTGCAAATATTATTTGTTTGTTAACTTAGTCTGTTTATTTACTGATGAAAAAGAATATACATATTAATTTTAGTGACTACAATTTTACACATTAAGTAAAACAAATGCGTTTATATGTAAAATCAGCTGTTAGAGCACTTAATATTAACATAAAAAAGCAAAACAACACATTTCATTAGCGTTTGTACATTTTTCTTGGTATGTCATAAAACTATTTTGCGATTTCATATAGGCAAGAGATCACTGTTGCTATTTTTGTGTTGCTTAAAAATACATATATCACTATAAATTCAATTAGTAGTGGTTAAGCGTCTTTTTTTTTGTTATTTAAAAATAAACGTGCGTTATCTTTTTTCCTTTGGACACATTAAATATTATATGAATGAGTTTTAAAAATGTTACAGTACTTTATAATTTTTATTAATGCTGTTATGACCAGTGTTTACTCTTTTTGTTCATAAATATATTATTGTTTGCAGTGTAAAAAAAGAAAAGCGTATTCTCAATAGAATGCGGAAGTAGATCCATATGGTAGACGCGTCAACGGTGACGCGCCATCCGTGACGTCATCGGCGATGATCTGACAGAGGTGCGGCAGAACCGAAGCGATTTCCAACGACCAAACAGCACATTATATGCTCGGTAAACACTTTCAAAAACATTTTAACCGACTTAGAAGCGTGCATAATAATTAAACACCGGAAGCGCTCGGTTAAAGATAAAAGGAAGTGCAGTGAGGAGACAGGAAGGCGCGCTGTGGGAATATTACTAGTGAGGAATTTAAATGCATCTCCAAGTGATGCATTCGTGTCTTAAACGATCAAAATGTATTTTATTGACTGAATAGGCTGACGGATTGTATGTTTTCAGTCACGCATACCTTGAAGGGGTCAGTAATTATAACATATAGCTTATATCTTCGCGTTATTTCAGCTGAAGCTGGCGGTAGTACAGAAAGTACAGCTTGTACACATCGTATTCAGTTTCAGTGTGTGTCTGTGAGAGACTCACGCTTTCATTATCTGTGAATGTGTTTAATATATGTGCAATCCTGGCCATTATAATATGTGTACAGGCTCTAACATAACGCGTCGTGCCATTACAAGGTCAGGATATGTGCAGATATTTTAGTATTGAGACGTAAATATACGCGACAAATTAAAATACAATTGCAGCCCCATTTAATCCTTTCCCAGAATGCACCGTGTCTGCACAGTTGTGTTTCCTGTTTACCGCCGTAACGCTTGTGTTTGGCTGTTTTTCCTTTATCGTTGAGGTCTCAGGTAGATTGCTATGGATTTGTTTCGCCGCGGTTGATCAGGGGGTGAGTTTATAAACAAATAAGCCTAATATAAACACGCGAAAATGCGAGCGGAAGTGAGGAAATAACCTCTGCTTTCGTTTTACACATCGACGTGTTATCGCGCATATGTTCTCCAGAACATGCTGTAGCCTAAATGTCAGAAATGTCAGTCTGGAAGCTGCTCTGGATGTAAAGGACGCTCTTGATTGGATCCTGTAAATGTCAATCGTGGAAATGCCTGCTTGATGGTTGTTAGTGGTGCAGATAATTTATGCTGTAGTCATGCATATAAGCCTAAGAAATATCTGTGCAAGAGGAAGTCACATATCTTGCTTCATAGAGAGTCTTCAGCATAAATAGTTTTTTTTTTTTTTCAGTACACATGCTATCTCATGAGCTTAATAAATATTGTATTCAATATCTACTCAACATAAACTGCTTTTATTAATGCAACTATTTGAATACCTGGAATCTGAGGGTGCAAAAAAATAAAAATTAGCTTTACGGTAGGAAATATACACAATATCTTCATGCAACATGATCTTTACATACTATCTTTGGCATAAAAGAAAAATGTATAATTTTTACCCATGCAATATATTTTTGGCTATTGATACAAATATAGACCAGGGTCACATATATTTAAATACAAATGCTTGCTCAAATTGACACATGGGGTGGATACATTTTTATTAAACTGACTAATTATCATACAATAACCTCAAAAAAAAAAAAAAAAAGACTTGTTATTCCTGGTACTGTTTAATCAAACTCAAGTTTTTGTTTTTGTTTCCTACTAGGATTCGCTGAGGTGTAAATTAAGCCTGGAATAATCACAGCTCCCCAGTGAGAAAACAACAGAAGGGCCGTGAAGATCAGCCCTAATGGAAGAGACAGAAACAGAGCTGACCTGCTCCGAGCAGGACGCTTTAGGAGCAGACTTCATCACGGTGGAGCTTGACACCCAGCCCATCGAATACGTGGTCAAGTGGGCCGATGTGGGCTCCAAATTCACTATAGCCTGTGTGAAAAAGGATCTGGATGATGCTGCCTGCTTCACCTCTGACCAGATGGTCAAAGTGGAACCGGACGAGACGTTCTTCGTCCCTTACGAAGCGGTGTACCCAGAATGTGACGATGCCGATACAGATTTGATCGCGACGCACGAGGAGGAGGTGGGCAGCGAGTCAGACTTCAACGACAACACGGAAGCGGGGAACAGCCAGCTGTGCGAGGAAGAGGATGTCACGGATACGTGCTGGGAGGAGGTGTCTCACGCGAGAACGTACAACTGCCGCTTCTGTGGCAAGAGCTACAGCCATTCCTCCAGCCTCGCTCGCCACCTGCACGTACACTCGGATAAATCGGCCTTCCCTTCCTCTAAAGATTTCAGCAAGCTGTGCGACAGCAAAAAGTCGCTCCAGTGCAATCTGTGCGGGGTGCGGTGCAACGGCAAGCGGCTGTTGGCCATACACAAGAAATGCCACAAAACCAAGAGACTGCACACGTGCAACACGTGCGGGAAATCGTTCAATCACAGCTCGAGTCTGTCACGGCATCGCTTGATCCACAAAAAAGGCTTGGATAAGAGCGTCAGGCCGTTATACCCGACCCCGGCTCCCATCGTAACCCAGCACAGCTTCCCATCGGGTAAAAGAGCGCTCGAGAAGCAGTACCAATGCGCGCAGTGCGACAGGGTCTTCAGCCACTCGGCGGGACTCTCCAAGCATCAGGTGGCTCACGTGAGACAGCTGCTCAACTCGTACACCCACGGCAAGGACTCCCTCGACAAGCCCTCGGACCTCAAGATCCGCTTGAAGCTCTGCTCCCGCGACAAGCCCAACTACTACACCCTGTGCAAGAAGAACAAGCACGGGAAAGCGGGCAAGAAGAGGCTGTATCTGGCCAACGAGGAGCGGCCGTACCCCTGCCGGATTTGCAACAGGCGCTTCAGTCACACCGCCAGCCTCTCACGGCACGAGCACGCTCACGCCAGCAACAAGTGCTACGCCTGCAGCGTCTGCAAGAAGACCTTCGTCCGGCTCTCCAACCTCAAGCAGCACCAGCAGACCCACGCCACGGGAAAACTCTACAAGTGCCCTCAGTGCGGGAAAACGTTCGTTCACTCCTCCAGCTTCTCACGCCACAAGAAGGTCCACGCGGCGATGAACCTGTCTCCCAAACTGGAGGACGCTCGCTGCGAAGAGGAACTGGTCATCGATGAGGTGGCTCCGCTGGAATATGAGTCCGAGTGAGAATGACTGTCTGTTTGTTTTGTTGTTATTTTGCGAAATCGTGATTATCGGCACTGGCTCTGTGTTAATTATTATAACCCTTTTCAGACACTTTTAGGGGATGTAGTAGCCACCTTTGGTGATTTAAAAAGTTGTTTGGTTGACATTCCCTTTTGTTTTCTGTTCATTCGATTTATTTGCAAAACAAATTGTGTCATTTATGTCCCTTAATTTTTAGGTATCCACAAGAAAATCAATACAGAAGAGCAGATGGGTTTGGCAACGCAGGTGTTATTTATTTTCCTTTTTACTGCAAAAAATGCTGTTCTAGCTTAGATTTTGTTGTCTTGTTTCTAGCCAAAATATCTAAGAATTCTTAAATCAAGTAAAAATATCATCTTGTTGTCAGAAAAAGTCAAAATTAAGTGATAACTTTTTCTGAAAACAAGCAAAATAATCTTATTTCACACAGAAGACAAGTTTATTTTGCTTGTTTCAAGTAAAAACTTGACTTGAGAGTTTTTATATATTTTGGCTGGAAACAAGACCAAAAATCTTGGCTAGAAAAGCACTTTTTGCAGTGTTGTCGTGCTTGCACTGAATCTGAGAACCCAAGATAAAGTACTCGGAGTAGAGAGGGGTGAGGGGAGGAGGTGATATTAAATTCAAGTTTGTTAATGTTCTGTATGCAAGAAGTAAATTTATATGCAATTTACTTGAACGTTGTTCTAATAAGTGTGCGGTTTGAATCAGTTATTTCTCATCTTGTTATATTTAGTGACCTAATTTCTTAGACCAACAAGTTCAAGGCTTTTCTCAGCTGAAGTCTGGTGACACAAAAACAGGTTTTGCTGTGGTTTTATGGGATATATATAAACAAAAAAAAAGTGTACACAGTATAAACCGCTGGACGAGTGCAAATGGAGAAGCTGTACTCTGGACTAACAAGTGTTTTGGGGTGTTTTGATTGTTCTGGATTTGACTAGTTTCCTCAACATGTTGTCTTTGGTACTCATTTCCTCTTTGATGTTCTTTTGTCAAAATATGAAATCCATTGTGTCCATGGAGGGTATTTATAAAAAAAGGAAAAAGAAGAAAAAAAACAAAGATGCTTATTGGACACGGACGTGTATAGCTGCACTTATTGTTGATATAAATGTGTGTGTGTGCACTTGAATGAATATGAGAAAAGAATATACCCGCAAAATGTGTGCTTTTTACTTCTGCTGTATATGTGTAAAAAGTTGCAGTTGCAAAAAGAAGTTCTGATTTATTTTTCTGTATCTGCATAAGTTAAGGAATAGCCAAGGGATTTCATATTTTAACAAGCATTGCACTATTGTATTTATAGACAGAAGCACTACATATTTAGGAAATTGGAACGCAACTTTGGATCTCCCGGTCAAAACCTCAGACGAATGAGGCACGGAAATATCTTTTTTTGAAAAATTGATCAAGTGCCCTCAGCTACTTTGTGAAAGACCAAAGCTCTCGGGTGCAGCACGAAAGACCTGCAGTTCAGCTCATCAAAGGTGTTTAATCAGCCTCATGTTCCATATTCATACGCGTCTGGACTTCTGCTCAGCATTTGCTATCTGAATGGAAATTTAATAGCAATTACTAACCTATTTATGGCGTTTGAAAATGAGACATTGAGGAGTGTTTGGGAAGCACAGAAGACAATTGCACCCAGAATAATATTATTAAAAGAGGAAAAAAGCTCTTGGCACTCTCTATAGGTCTTTTTTTTTGAGTTCCTGGTTGTTTTTA
Source organism: Enteromius argenteus (assembly GCA_032357425.1). Lineage (NCBI taxonomy): Eukaryota > Metazoa > Chordata > Actinopteri > Cypriniformes > Cyprinidae > Enteromius > Enteromius argenteus. The sequence goes on from JAUCMR010000028.1 coordinate 2,347,899, forward strand.
AATATTCCCACTGTTCTTAAAGCATAAGTCATATCCCCCAGTCTTTTATTGCCTTTATATATATGGTTTATCACTCTCCTGTCCACACGTTTTGATTTAAATTTGTCATTTTTGTTTTTCAATTGCTGTAGCTATTTCATCTCTCAATGCAGCAGACCTACATCTTAAATAAAGATGTATGTTTTGTATTGTGTTTGTCATTAGATAACCGTTTGAGAGTTCTGTCTTGCATTTTTTTGTAATAAATAAATGGTTCACGAATCATTGGTCTATCTGAATCTATTTATTTAAGCTTTATAGTGTTAGTCTGGTTCAGTTATTTCAGTTCAACAGCCATTTCAAATATAAAGCTCAGATATGACACCTGTCTAGTGACAGATAGATCTCTCATTTACTGAGAGATTGTTAACTAATAATAATAAGTAATTATATTACAATTTAATTGCATAGTTTATGACCAAATTGATGCCCTATTAATAGACTATAGGCCCCACCTGTTAAAGAAGTCACCTGTAGCTGTCGCCTGTAGTTCTGTCCTCGGCCAAAAGATGTCAGCAAAAGACTATTTATAGAAAGGTAAACATTGTAAGGTTTTGTGTTCAAGCAAAACAACACAAAACTCGTATGTTTTTTTTAAACTTAACATTTTATATCTGACCTTTGCATGATTTTATGATTTTTATCTTGTTATTTAAATATCAGTATCTGTAGCATTTCCTTTTTTTTATAGGCCAATGCTGACTCTGTAGGAAAAACGCAGAGCTATGCTTCTTCCTAGCCTTTTATTGTGAGAATAGGCTACTTTTTTACTGAGTAGTACAAAGAACTGTTAAAAAAGGAAAGGGGAAATATCATTACTAAATGAACTGTGATATTATCTAGCTAAATATCTTTAATTAGAGCCATAGATGGGCTGTAAAAAAAAATCAGATCATCTGATCTTTGGAAGAACACAAATGCACACACACAAAATAAATAAAAAAAGCACATAACATTTCTGTAATCTATCTATCTATCCATACTGCACATGCATACAAGCCAAGTCAGATGTGTATGTGCTGGTATGTGGCTAATTATTTTATGTTTGTGTGTAGATTCAATTTGCATTAAAAAAAAGAAAAGTTAAAATAGGCTAGTTAAAGGATTTTTTACTTTTGCGAGATGTGCATGTGTTTTGTGGTTTTGTGTCTTGAGAAATGGAGCCAGTTTCAAAAACTGAAAGCATTTACAAAAAAAAAAAAAAAAAATTATTTATTAGACAGTATATTTCACAATTCTTAACAATACTAATTCAGTCAGATTTGCTTTTTGCTGATCTTTTGTTTTGACTAGTCGAATAGTAAAATAAAGCAGTTCAGTTCAGCAGTAAAATAAAAAATCTTAACATTTTGAATTAGTAGTATCTAATAAATGTGCACTAGTATCTATTGAATACATATCTATAAGTATCTATTTAATGAATACTAGTATAAATAAGTAGGCTGCACCCCTTTTGTTGAGTTTTCTATTCTACCCTGTGTTTCATGTTTGATTTGTCATCATGCTCAGGTGTGTGTCTTATTATTATCATTATCTCCCCTTTATCAGTTTAATTCTGTTCAGTGTTTTTCCGTCTGTTCTTGTCGATGTACAAGTATTGGTTTGATAAGTACAACCAATAGTACTAGTATCTATTGAATAAGTACTGGTGTCTAATAAGTTCCAGTAATGAATAGGTACTAGTATAAATAAGTACTAATCTAATGAAAAAGTATTAGTACTTAATGAAGTATGTGGATTTTTTAAAACATATTGTACAAACAGCACCACACAAGGGAGTCTTTAGTTCATTCAAAAGTAAGTATTTATGTCAGTGAACATATCAGAGCCATCAGAATGAAAACCATGATAGTCAAAATGCTTAGTCAATATATCAGTCCGCTCTCTAGCCTGATGTAAACTATTTGTAGTTTCTGTGCTGAAATACAAAAGGCTGCATCTTATATATGTCATATATCCATTTCAAAACTACAAATTTACATGTTACTGTATGTGGGATGTTGATTGAAAGAGACGGTTTCGAAATGTTTGAGTTATTGAGAATATGGTCGATCTCCCAATATTTAGCTGAACCCTTCAGCCATAGTAAGACCATGATTGATAACATGATCCACAATAATGCCTTATTTTATCTGATCTTCTCCTCTATTCTTGGCCTCTTCTGTTTGGTCTCTGTACCCTTCCACCAAACATCCTTTCTCCTCTTCTTCCTCTCGGCTGATGACTCTGATCGTTTTCTGGATGATCATGAGTTTTGAGAAGTAAGACTCTTGCACAGAGAACTAAATAATACATGTTAAGCAAGATGATAATGTAGGAAACCGCAGATAAATGTACATAATGAGTTGCGTGAATGTACCGAAGCAATCACAACTTCTTCAAAAGAATGAGAAACTGCTTTTATGATGTGCACAAGTGACTATACGATGTGGAGCTTGAACAAGTAGTTTTGAAGATGTCATTTCTGATCTGAGAAATGCACCAAAGTGGCTGTATTACTACTACTAATAAATGTATTTATAATATATCTTTATTATTACCGACCAAAAATACAGTACAGTTATTGTTAGTGTTTTTTTTAACACATGTAACACGATCAGATTGATTACCAAGACACGGCAAGCTACACATTGAATTAAACATGACATTTTAAAGTAAGAAGACTAAATAACATCTTGCATAACATACTCAATATTGTTTTTTTTTGTTTGTTTGTTTTTTACAGTGTAGCTGTAATTACGACTGCATGTTTCTCAGCCCTTGTACTCCAAAAACCTATTGGTGGCGCTCTAACATCAGACGCAGATCTGTGCTGTGCACCACGAGAGTGTCTTCTCACTGTCCCTTCCTGAAATATGTCGGGGTCGGTCAGGCAGCCATGGGATCCCATCAGATGAAGAGATGAAAAAAATAAATGCGTGTGGACACCGAGGCGGGGTGGCGAGAGAAAGACACATACAGAAAAGAGAAAACAAGTTCCCATTTGAATTCTGCTGCTCCAGCTGGGAGTTTTTGGGCCATCGAAGTGAGGCAATCAAGTTTGCCATTGTTGCCAACCTTGCGGGCTCAGGCTTCCTGGTAACCCTAAAGTGAATTAGCTGAGCTTTTCTGCAAGCCTAGAAACAGCTCCTCTGTTCCTCAACAAAAAGCCCATTGAGATGAAGGGAGCGCTGGCCTCCCCAGGCTCTTGGAAAGCCAACCCCGGGCCGATGAATGGACGCTCCAGCTCCCATTAAGACAGTGGCCACTGTGGGAAATGCTGGTGATGTCATTATCAATGCATTTCTTACTGTTTTCGTTGCTTTTTCACAGCTTCGCCCCGCAGCCTCCCTCTTATCCGCTAGTGTTCCCTTCCTGTTCCTTTTAGACCCCCTTTATGAGATGCCTCCCCATGCAAAACAAAAAAAGGGGGGGCAAAACAGTGCGAAGCTCGGTTGCTATGGAAACGTGGAAACAGAACAGTGAATGGGAGGGGAGGGGGTGTTCCTCTTTGAAATCGGTCCGTGTGAGAGGGACTGACAGCACAGAGAGAGAATTACAACACCTCAGAAACAAATCTGCAATTCTTCATGGTCCAGCCGTTCACCCGGACAAAGAGTCTGAGCGTTCAATTGAGTTTTGGGATCTCACAGTGTCCTGTGTCCTGCGTCCTGAATCCCCAGACCACATCGACTGGACTTCCATCAGCTGAATCAAGTCAAAGTGAAGAAGATGTTTATACTATGGATGTTTATGTTTATACTATGGAGCTCTGTGAAATCTACAGGGTATTTCAACTCAAAATCAAAAGAAAATAAGTGTGTTTTGCTAAAAAGAAAATCAATCATCCAGAGACATTACAGTAATGAGAATGAACCCTTTGTTAAGCCCTGTCTTAAAAAGTTACTGACCAGTTTCGCCAGCAAATTCTGCTTTCTGACATGTTTTCTATGGAGAATGGTTTACTCTTTCATCATTTATATTGGTGAAAGCCCTGTGTGGTAACAGAAAATGATTAAAACCTATATTTTGGTAAAGCCCAAGAAGGACCAAAAATAAAATAAAATAAAATAAAACATAACACAAATTATTAGAACTTAGAATAATAATTACAGATAATAAAATTAATATAAAAACAAAAAATAAATAAAAATAGAAAAAAATAATAGATTAATGTGCGCTCTCAGAAATAAAGGTAAAGCTGTCACTGAGGTGGTACCTTTGCAAAGGTACATTTTTGTACCTATTAGGTTTAAATATGTACACTTTAAGCACTGATATGCACCTTTAAGGTACCAAAATGGACTCTTTAGGTACAAACAAAGGTACCGCCCCAGTGACAGCTTTTGTACCTGTATTTCTGAGAGCATGTGATTGGATAGTTTTGAATGAACTGTGTTAAAAACATATGCTAAAATATTCACACAAGACAGACAGGATACATATGGTATTTGTTGTTAATCTTAAAATAAGTCTTTGAAAGTGCATATGACATGATTCTCCTTCACCCCTGCAGCTTCAAAGAATAGAAGGAAACAACGGCAAAAAAACTTGTCAGAAAAGGAGATTACATCTTTTTTGTGTGTGTGTGTGTCAGGTTTATTTTCCTTCATCATTTGACAATGTGAAAAATGATAATAAAGCTGACTTTGACAAGTAGTGAAAGTGCAGAGTGTTTTTAATACATTTAGATGAATTTATTTAGCATACGCTTCTCAAGGTGACTTGGTAACCGTGAAACACTTGACATTTGAGAATATTTTACATGCATGTAACTACTGGTTAGATGATCCATTTGAAAAAATAAAAATGAAACCCTTTGAAATAAGCATGTAATGTTATGCCAAATACAGCCCAGTCTCACGGCAATTCGTACATATTTTACGAGGTGGCTAATTCGTACAAATTCATAATATTTTTGCTAAATCGTACGTATTTTACAAGTTGCCAATTCGTATGAATTTGTACAAATGACCTACACCTAACCCCACCCCTGAACCTACCCGTCACTGGGGTTTAGACAAAATCATATGAGTGAGGTCGTATGAATTTGTACGAATTAGCACGAATTTGCCATCTCGAACGAATTTGTGCGAATTGGTCGTGAGGCTGTGTTGGCCAAATTTTAAGTGCACAACAGTGGTTCTTAACCTTTTTAATATTTAAAGGTCCTTCTGTAGGCTTTTATTTAGAACAGGTTCTTCTGATGTAATAAAAAAAAAATTACACAAAAATATTTCAGTGTTTTAGCATTTTAATTAAGATTATTAATCTTTTTAAAACATTTGAAAATAACTTTAATCAAATAAGCAAATTACTTCTTGTTCTTCAAGGCTGCATTTATTTGATCAAAAATACAGGAAAAAAAAGTAATATTATGAAATATTTTTACCATTTAAAATAATGGGTTTCTATTCATATATATATATATTCTAGAAATCAGCATATTAGAATGATTTCTGAAGGATTATGTGACACTTTAGACTGGAGATGATGCTGGAAATACAGCTGAGCATCAAAGGAATAAATTATATTTTAAAGTATATTAAAATAGAAACCCATTATTTTAAATGGTAAAAATATTGGTTACACTTTATTTCGATAGTCCATTTAGACATTCTACTAACTATAAGTAACTTTGTAACTATGTCAACTAATTCTCATTAATTCTCAACTACATGTCTACTAACTCTCAGGGTAGACTGTTAGGGTAGGTTTAGGGTTAGTAGAATAAGTTGACATATACTAGTAAAGTTTCTGATAGTCAGTATGTAGTATGTTTGTCACACCAGCGGGCTGCACTGATCCCAGTGCAGCCAGTCACACACGTTCACAGTCACCCGAGTTTTAACGAGCA